>VDFB02042354.1:0-55753 GCA_007258455.2 Sequoia sempervirens
TCTCTCTCTCTTCCTATCTATCTAAGTTCATCTCTTTCTCTCATTCTCTATATTTTTAGTTTCTATCTCTCTTTGTATTAGCTAATAGGCTACATATATTGTGAGATTTGAGCTTGAAATAAATCTCATGCCTAGAAACCACTGTTGTGTCATTGGAAAACAAGTTTCAACTGCCATTTAATGGTAAAGCCATCTGTAGTGTAATGAGTAAAATCCTCTAAAATATAGGGTAAAAGCCTATATATATATCATATAATAATAAATATAAATTATATTATATATAATTTAATCCTAATATTACTATTATATTAAATATATATTATATTAATTATATTTGTATTATATAAAATATACTTATTATTAGTGGTAGTTATAATAATTTTATATGTATTAACAATTTTTGTTTAAAAGAATATAATATATATACTTATAATAGAATTAGAATAATTATATTATTTATTATGTAAAATATAGCTAATATATACTTAACTTTATGTTGAATATTCAAACCTAGCTAAATGGTGCCATAATTTTAAATTTAATTAACATACTCTAAAACCTAATGAAACCAGGTTGTAGCTCTTCAAATTGGAGAAGTGAAAGGTCAATACTAGAGCTGAGGAAGAGTTTGGAGGAGTGAAAACAAAGTCAATACTAGTGTAGGGGAAGAGTTTGGAGTTAAACAAGGTCAATACTGCGCCCAGTGAAGAGTTTGGAGGGTGACGAGTCAATACCAGCGAGGAAGAGTTTGGAGGAGTGAAAAACAAAGGTCAATGCAGGTGCGAGGACGAGGTTGAGGGCACTCACAGAAAATCGACGACTAAGGGGCAATGAGTATTGTAAGTTTGGCACCCCATTCTCTTTAACCTTCAATTTTCATGCCTAGTTTCCAAAGATCTTCTCGTACATTAGCACCCCCATTCTCGTAAAATGGTATAAGATAAGATAGAAAAAATAAAATAGCTTAGTTTTTCACATTTTTATTGACCAGCCTCAGGTCTTGGAAAAACTCCTATAATCTACCCACATCTTGGTTGAGGTCTAGGATTTCATCACACATAGCCTTCATCGCATGAGTCTGAAGCAATTGTAGACTGGGCCCTCTCTACAAGCTTAGTGAATTTGACCACTTTATCTTTATTTTTCCTCCAATCTTTATGTTTGTCCCTCCCCTTTCAATCATCTTGCACAACTTGAACTTATAGTTTCCTTTTCTTATTGATACTTCATGTGCTCATGTCAATCTAGCTAGTTGACCACCTAGTTACCCCCAACATCCTCCACGTTAAGCTTAATGCCTCCCACCTCCTCCAAAAAGATTGACATTGTCATCATTCTCATCTAGAACTCATAATTAAGTCCCACTAACTTTCAAGGTTCAATTTGTTGGTGGGAACATGTTATTCTTTTTTGTACGACCTACCTCAAATCTTATGTCCACAAAGTTGCTAAAAACATAAAACAATAAGAATTTTTTTGAAGGTACAACTAAAAAGGGGTTATTTCCTTTTGGCCTCCTCCACCTCTTATATTTCAACATAGCATGGAATTATGCTTACATAACATAAACTCAAACAAATGGAATTTTATAGGGGAAAAGGAGCCCAAGTATATGCTAGGCTAAGCTAGATCTAATGAATGGAAATAGAAGCATACAATTCTTCTTTAATACCTCCACCACAAACATATGCAAGGAAAGGTCTCCTCCCTTCTTGGTAGTGATAACCTACCCCACACACAACCCTTAAAATTTATGAATAGAGGAATATAATCTTTGAAGAACTCAAAGTTGATTCTCTCCTACCTGATGCAATTAGTCATTTTATCCTTACAAACATTTATAGTGATTACTAGAGGCACATAGACCAATTCTTCATAATAGAAGAATTTGATCATACTTTTCCAATGATGGCATTATGAGAAAACCTTAGGTTAAATGAATAATTCCTAGCTAAATTCTTTAAATCATGTCCAACCATATAAGAGAAGACCACTACTATGTGTACTTGGATACCATGGAGAAAGGCTCTTTGGGCTCTTTCATCAATCAAGGTATTGTTAAATTTTAACACCTAAAAGTGAGAATGAAGAATCTTTCCTAGGATGGTGGCCAATTATGCTTCTCAACACCTAGATTACAAAATCTTTGTCAATATCATTTCCATCACAATTAAACCTATTGCTTGAGATATAGTCATATAGGTAAACAAATTTGCTTTCTTGATAGTAGATACATTCTAGACAATTCAATCATTGCATCAGAGATTGTTGAATGGGCCCAACAAACTACTCATGATGCCCTTACTACTAAGTTAAAACTTTGACAAGGCTTATGATTGCATCAAATGTCCTTTCATTTATAAAAGGCTCAAATGGATTTATTTTTAACCCTAAATTATTATCACACATTCATCTCTTTGTTAATGAGTGATTGCACAATAGTGTGTCCCACTTGTGGGATGAGGCAAAAAAATAATCCCAAAATTTCAAAATTACGAAATACTAGTTGAATGAAGAACCTTCATTTGAAGGTGATGTCGTCATGACCTATAAATGAAGAACCTTCGTTCAAAAATGATGCCATGTCAAGACTTTCAAATGAAGGTATTTTTTATTTTAAATATTTCATGTCCAAAATTCTTTATAAAAGGAACCTTTGCATGAAGGACCTTCAAATAAAGACCTTAATTCAGAGGTCCTTCATTAGAAGATCCTTCATATGAAGGTTCATTTAATGCTATCCCATTATAGCTCTTAGAGTTGTTCGAGATTTTTTTTTTTTGAATTAGAGATTGGACCATCAAATAGTGTCACCATGACTCTACCAAGATATCCATCAAATTGATAAACCCTGACTTAACAACCACAAATTCACAAGAAAATTGCCCCTGTTAGCCCTAGGGCATCAATTCAATGCCAAGTTTCTTGCTTTAACAAACCCCTAAATGCATTGAACCTCTATCATACCATTTTGCACACCATTCCACCGAGTTATAGTTCTAATACAATGGGTGGATTGGTGGATGTCATTTCTATTTAGCCCTAAAACCCTTACACAGGAAAAACATGGCAGTCCCTATATTTGATTGTTTTCTCCCATAAAACAGTGATTTAGCACTTCAAAACAAATGAAAATGAAAGGGAACACATATATTTATCTACACCAATGATCTCAGAGAATTTCAATCTTGTACGGATCCATACAACACAAAAGAACTTTAGAAAAACAATAAAAACACAGAAAATTGCTTCAAGAATGTGGTATTTGATATGAAATTTTGGTATCAACTCCTCCAAAAATTGCAACAACTTCAATGGGATGGGAATACAATATGATAGAAGTGGGATAATAAATGCATCGTTTGAAGCATCAAACCAATATGAAAAGATGAAAGAAAGTGCTAACCCCTTAAACTGAAAAAGTTTCTTTTAACTTTAAGTTTTTTGGGTGGCCAATTCTTTTAAGTTATCAAATCCTACCATCATACATGATCAAAATGTTGTTGTTTCAAATGACTATGAGCACTAACTTTAGCTATTTTGAATATTTTTTAAGAGCAACTTTTCTTGAGAGAGCTGAACATTGATGCAACCCTCATCCTACAAACTTATACCAAAAGTCTCCTAACAGAACTAGACATAGGAAGGTGAGAATGGGCAACATTTTTATTTATAGGCAGCATGGTAACTAAGTTCGTACCGCTGCTGCGGTAGCCATTCAGGCATATGGAAATCAAAATGTAAATTTATTTGTTATTTTAGTCATATACTAGGTGTCAATGAAACCACTTGAGTGGTGTTTCCATAAAGTTTGCGGGCCGAAGAGAAAAAAGTCGCTGATTACGAATTGGGGAATAAATTTGAGGGCCTTGGATTTTTGGTAAGCAACTAAGCGGTTCATAGTCACCTTTAACTTACTTGTTACCAAAGTTTCAAGTTAAAATGTTCAATGGAATTTGATTTTGCGATGGACATTTGAATTTGATGTAATGTATGCAATCTATCAAGACTTGGGTGCCTTATATTTTAATCAAATTCTAGCAATGAAATATTAGATTAATCATAATGTCACCTTAGGATCATCACCATGAAAGAACTTCATCCAACATCTTATGAGAATTAAAGTACCACCAAAATAGGTATTTTCAAATCTTTATTCACATGGCGAGAGAATTAGGAAAGAGAGAAAGAGAGGAAAAGCAAGACATGTAACTAGGTCTAAAGAGGAGATCAACTAGAGGTCAAAGATTAGAAAAATTCTGGAAATGCATGGAATTTTTTCTTATTGAAGGAGAGGTCCATGCTCTTATGATGGTGAGCACTTAGGCAACTTAAATAGAGTTCCATGAGCCTAACATCTATAAGAAACAATGGGTAACCAAGGAACTTCCTCCAATGAACACCTGTTTTTGTGTCAACGAGAGGATATATCGCATAGCACCATCATCATTACATGGTTTGGGCCTATTTTGCATGGATGACATAAAGGTCTATTACAAAAAGTTATTGAATTGATGGAGTAATGTCAAACCTTTTATTTCTGATTTACAAATATTGGATGCAGTTGGTTCAATATACACGAAGTATGCATAGGTATGCACTGTCAGCAAATTATATACAGCTAAAAGATAAGGATCAAAATAAAGGAGTGGCTATGTGCATTGATGGAAGGCCAAAATCATCAGGGAATATTGCAGGGTTTATAAATAGTACACAACCTGGGTCAACAAATAAGCAACCCAATTGCATATTTGAGGTGCGTGAGGGAAACTATGTATTCGTATGTGCGATAAAATCAATAACTACAGGGGAAGAGTTGCTAATCGATTACAATTTCAATCGCATAGATACAAACATAGTTACTATGGGGGTGGTATGTACTATATACCATTTTACCCAACCTCCAATTAATGACTCCAATATACCATTTTATTATTATGTTTTTTTTTCATAAGTCTATTGGTTTCATTTCGGTAATGTTTTTTTATATTTAATTTTTGTCACAGCAGGACATTGATCATATGGGGAAGGCTCCAGCCCAAAGCACAGATCACGATGCATCTTCAGGCACTTCTACCTGACAGGTTTAGCTCATTATAATTGTACAAATTACATACGAGCAAAATATTTTATTATTATGTTTTTTTCATGAGTATATTGGGTTAATTTTCATAATGTTTTAATATTCTTGTTGCAGTTGGCTGATTGGGGAAAGCCACCAGCAATAGAGGAGAGCATCCATAGGGAGGTGCAGTCACTATTATGTGATGATGACATCGCATATTCAACAAACCCTCTCAATATGATAAGGAAGACCCAAAACAAATGCAATGAAGAAATCCTTCAGTTGTTATTCATAGTGCCTCAAACATATGAGATAAGAGAGAGGGTTAAAATATTGACTGAGAGAGCACAAAACTTGCAAGTAAGTTTTCATGAGGTCTTTAATTATAACCTTGGATTCATTCATGGTTTTATATTTTGTACTCTTTTATGTCATGAACTAAAATATGTGTTGTTTTCACGAGGGATTTTTTGCGTCCTCATGATGTTGCTAGCCATGATCAGGGTACTACAGGTGCTACCCGGGGAGTAGGGGTTGGTAAAGTGTCGATCTTGATCTTCCTGCGCATACATCACATCATCCGACCCCATCATTAAGTTTCTATATTTCCGAGATGAAGCACGTCGTCGGCAACACATAGCATGCAGACATCCGGTAGTGCACCCTCTAGCAGTGAACACATGCTAGAACATGCATTAGGACATGTATCTAGGGATGCAGAGGCCACTAGTACTAGTGATGTTTTAGCAACATTTCCTAGATCTTCCCATTATTACTAGTACGGGAACATTTCTGGTCACATTTGTGGTGATCGAGGATTTCGTTCCCATAAAGATAGAGAAGGTCCTAGGTACTTTAAAATGTTTTAATTATTATTATATATAATCCAATTGAAATTTACTTATTGATCACTCTTTTTAGACTAATGATCCCATGATCATTTTGTAGGAAATGATGTTTTTTATAAACATCTAAGTGATATTACATTGGAGCTCTTCAGGCCCACCATACATACATGGTGGAATGCCCAAAATCAAGATTTAAAAGATGAGCTCATTAATTGTTTAGTTGTGCTATTTGGTGATAAAACATTCAACTGAATCAAGTTCCTTAAGAAATTTGGTACCTATCTAAAGTATGTGAGGGACCAATATAGGGCACATTGAGAAGAACAAAAAGAATGAGCATCCCCCCATGATTCCAGAGAGGGAGTGGAAGGACCTAGTGTCGAATGGAAAGGAGAAAGCTGAAAAGAAAAAAGGAAAGACACCACCAAGCCAAGGAAGGTATGTGATACTATCAACAATCTAATTATATACTGATTACTCTTTCTTTTTACATAATCTAACGTATTTCAAACTTTTCATAGGCTGCCTAACACATCGAAGGCAACAAAGGCAAGACTAGAAAAACATGGGCAACACAAAGTTGGCTCTGGTGATTATATGAAATTAGCCACATGAATTGTAAGTATCAATAAATGAAATATTGAATCCAAATAATAAATTGCAATTTTGGTTTTATCACACCATAGAAACAAAATTCATGATATTATGCAAAAATGTAGGGCTCTAAATTCAACAAAGTGCCCACAGAAGAGGACCTGAAGATTGTCTTCCAGCAAGGCTATGGAGTCGTGGCCAAATGCCTAAGAGTCTTGACTGGGCAAACACAATCTTCCACTGCATCTGACACGGAGGTAAATAAACTCAATAAAGTTTATTTAAAATTGAATACTTGTGCAATCTATTCAATATTAATTTCCACCATAAAGTAATTATCTGCCTATTTGTTTTAAACATACAAGCAATGATAATATTGCACATGACATTGGAATGCAGCCTGGTGAGGTGGAGCACAACCTGCAAATGAAGGTCATGGTGTGCATCCCGGTACTAGATGTATTCATGTGCTATACAAAACACAGTATGGATTAATACAATTAAACATCTTTAATTGAAATTGGTGTATTAATTAAAGTAGCCTTTTGTGTTTCAACTTTAGAGCATGTAGAGCGTGATCAACATGTTGAGCATGGTCAAGCTAGAGAGGATTAGGAACATGATGTGGCCCCATCAGGTAAAGAGGACCACTCGAATGTTCTTTTAAACATATTTAATTGCAATTGGTGTATTAATTAATGTAACCTTTCGTGTTTCAACTCTAGATTAGGATTTAGAGGGTGTTCAGCATGTTGAGCATGAGGCTATAAGACAAGATCAGGAACATGATGTGGCCCCATCAAGTAAAGAGAACCACTCTAATGTTCTTTTAATTAATGAAATACTTGTAACAATAATAATAAAACATATCAATTTAACATTTCTTTGTTATAGCAGCAGACCCCCCCTTGCAGCGGTGTCCACATCGTGAGTACACGACTAGGTGTGCATTAAGATCACAAGTAGAGGGAAGAACAACTGAAGGGGAGACAGATGATTTAGAAAATGATACTCCACTTCAAAAAATTTTCTTCAAAAAGAAACCAAAAAAGTGATTGTAATCATAATGACAACCATATTTTTGATAATATGTAAAAACTCAAAGAATGAATGTTATATGTTGGTTAATGGATGAATGAATGAATGTTAATGAATGATGTTATATGTTAATGAATGAATTTTATATGTTATTAATGGATGAATGAATGAATATTTATATGTTATTAATGGATGATGAATGATTAATGTATATGATACGGTATGGGGGGAAGAGTGATATGAGTATGGGGGGGCATGAAGGCTTACAATCCAGGTGGTTGTTGTGTTAAGTAGAGATATTAAAACTTTTCCAAAACAAAAAAAGTGTCAATAAGGTAATGCACTTTTCAATATAAAAATTAATTGTTTGAAGCATCAAACCAATATGCAAAGATGAAATAAAGTGCTAACTTTTCACTATGGTGGCAGAAAAATGATTCTTTATACCCTGATGCCTTCATTTTCCAAGCCAATTTCTCTTGCTTTGCATAGTTCTGCCATGTTTGTGGATGTGATATGACTCCTACACAGAAAGCATGTACCATTTTATGGCCTTCAATCCAACTACATCCAAGTATCTTTTTAGTTCCTTTATCTTTCATCAATCTCTTTACTATTTGAACCTCATACAGATGTTTTAGATGAAGAACCCATTATTGTGAAATGTGCCCTCAGTTGAGTAAAGTGAGTCCATGCTCTACATCATAATTTGAAGTTGTTTCCATTCCAATGTTATGAGTTTAGTTTGTTTGTATGGCTTTGTATAAATACCACATTGTGTTGTTTGTGGATTTGGTTTCAAAGCTCTGTTTCTTTTGTTTTTAGTGGTGACACAACTCTAAAATTTGACTTTTGTGCATAACAGGTTAGTGGAAAATTTGACAGCTTTGAAGGGTTTAGAGGCTCGATTGAGATAGATACACAGATATTTGGATCTTGTTGTTGTTGGGAGGCTTCCACTTAACCATGAAATTTTGTACCATCTGCAGGTATGCAAAAATTTCTCTACTTACATTCATTCAACTTACTGTAATATAATATTTGACAAAAATATCCTTTTCATTATACTTAGATGGATTTTCATGCCCTATTCCAAAGCACATGTGTTAGAATAGGCAAGAAGGATGCTGACAATGGTTAAGGAATTTGGCTTTACACCTGCCAATTGCATAGTTTACTTCATTCATCAAGCATATTGCCAATGTGTTTCACAATTGTTGGAATCATATCCTATAATTACAGAACTAGTAAAATTAAAAAATGTAATTTTCAAATATGGTATTACATATCTTTCTATTAATTTTTGAAAGAAAATATCAAAATGGAGAAGTATTAACAAAATAATCTGCATAATTTCTAACAAATCAAGGATTTTTTTTGCAGAGTTATCTTGAATATATTTAACAAAAAAGTAACTTATAGATATTGAAGCAAAATATCGGTAGTCAACACATCTTAGTAGTATCTCAATTCAAGGGAACTAGGTCCACTATCCATTAGCCAATAAAACAAATAAAATCAATTCATAAGATTATTCTTTTCTAATAAGGTTGACTAGTTGCTTGTTTATTTTTGATTGTCAAGAAGTCATCAATATACACTTGGTTTTCCCACCTTCTCTTGCCTCATGGCCAGAGAGTTTCTACAGAAGGCATCAAAGTAACCTTCAAGATTGACAATGGCAATGAGTACAAGGTCAATATAACTTAATGTTAATTGGGTATCATTTTATTTGTTCAAGACCAATTTAGATTCATTTTCTGCTCACACTACTTTTATTTACATTTATGTTTTGCTAATATCCATTTTCCTTTACATTCATATTCTTCTATACATATCGTGTTTGCAATAATTTTTTCCTTAACTTAATCTAGGGGAGAGGACCTAGTAGCTGAGCATGTTTTGATAGTTGTGATAGTAGTGGTTTATATAATGCCCAATATTTTTATCAATATTGGACCAATAGTTGTAACTTTAAAGTTGTTAGTGTTGATGATGACTCGTAGTATTTTCAAATTAGTTGCATTCAACTTAGATTTGTAGAATGTATAGAATGACATGAATTAATAACCTTGAAGTTTTTCTTGAACTGTATAGAATTATTGAACCTTTTACCTATATATAATTTTTCATACTTCCCAATAACTGTATAATTCCATAAACAACTGATACCAAAGACTAAGCCACAAATTCATATATGTTCATTAACTTCATCGAAATTCATGCATGCATCTGAGTCTTTTTGATGAAAACATCATTACAAAAAAAAAACTATCTATAGTATTCTTTTTTCCTATTCGCCTCTCTCCTTTTGATATAAAAAAATGGATACTTATACATCAAATGTTTGAAAGCACACGTCCTTTTAGAAATGTCTTATACATCAAATATCACCCAGAGTCACCTAGATAATTATTTCAATCCATTTGTATCTTCATCGGCAAGAGATCATGTATCGCTAGGATATTTTGTAGTTTCCCCAACATGGTGAGTCTCCACGATGATTATTCTTTTGATCTCAAGTATGTCGCCAAGACTCCTATCGATGTAGTCTTATCAGCATGACATGGTGGGTCGGGTAGACATTTAGAACTTACTCCGATGGTATATGTCTTGCCGATATGCTTCCCTCATGCTTCATCAATAAGACAAGATGAGTATCTCACTGATGAAACTTCATCGCTGAGACCACAAGCCAATCCTCCCAATATATCTTCTCAGGCAATTTTGATTGTTGTAATAGTCTTGATCTTTCACCAATATGCCTACATTTGAACGAATAGTTTTTTTTTTTAAATTGCATTGTTTCGTCAAACTTTTAATGAAAGCAACTGACGAACCTCCAAAAGCATCCGACAAAATTGCAATACATCTGACGAAACTTTCATTGTAATGACTTGCCTCTTTCATCGCAATTTCGACAAACTTTTGTTGTTGTTCTTTCAATCTCAAGTATGTCGCCAAGACTCCTGCCAATGTAATCTTATTGACGTGACATAGTAGGTCAGGTAGACTTTCATAACTTACACCAATGGTATATGTCTTACTGATATGTTTCCCTCATGCTTCATCGATGAGACAAGATGAGTATCTCGCCGATGAAACTTCATCACTGAGACCATGGGCTAGTCCTCCTGATATATCTTATTAGGCAATTTTGATTGTTGTAACAGTCTTGATCTTTCGCCGATATTTGCAATACGTCCGATAAAACTTCCATCGTAATGACTTGCCTATTTTTTTGCAATTTCAATGAACTTATGTTGTTGTTTTGACACTTTCGAAAAGGCATGCCACTTGTGTTCTGTCTATTGTTCATCATTAGATCGACGATCATTTCGTCGATATTCTGACGAACACCAGATCCCTTTTTCGTGGTGGCAACCGACGAAGCTGAGTCGTGATTTCAACATTTTAAAGCTAGTCAGAAAAGCGACAAAAATTTAGCGATGAAAATTATTTCAATGATTCGTCGGTATTCCGACAATAGGTTGTTGATATTTCAACAAACTTTCATCAGAAATTGGAGTCAAATACAGTAGTGAACTTTTGAGTCACATACCTAGGGTCCTACGTCTGCATGTCACTGGTACTCTCAAGCTCGATCCAAAAGATGCAAAGGGAGCACACGGTGATCCATTTCACTGAGGTATTAGAGCTCAAAATGCATAAAATCTCTAAGGTTTGAATGCACAAATGACTTGAAAGTGACCCTTCATCACCTACTTAAGCCTAAAAATTAGGGTTTTTTGCCCTAATTTTAGCTAAAAGCTAGGGTTTTTACTTTTTTTACCTATTTCAGCCATGTGCAACCTATTTTGAGCTATTTTTTGTGTTTATGAGGCCTTTTTTGGCATCCCAGGACCTGTTTTAGCACCTGAACCTATATTTAACCTTTGTCAAGAAATTAACCCAAATTTCCAAATTTCCACCTAATTTCTCGAGGGGGCAGGGAACCAGCTTATTCCTTCCACTGGGGCAATAGTGGGGCATCCAAAAATCATTTTTTTTTTTTTATTTATTTAAGTAGTAGTTTTTAATTTGAAAAGTGTCAATATTTGAACCAACATAACAAGTACCTCACTTCAAAGAGGGGCAAAATGTAGACACTTAAAAATGTTTTGAATGATATCATGTACTCAAATCAGATATACTAACACCATTTCATCATAAAACCCATCCTCTTTTCACTTGATTGATTAAATTAGCCTAGCTATTTAATTAATTATGTCATTTTCATCTATTAACCTAATTAATCTAATCGAGTTAATTCACCCTTTTTCATGCTAACACTTCGTCCTATTAAATTAAATAAATCAAATTATTTAATTTAAATCCCTAAGTCCTCTTATTTAATTAAATAACCCTGAGTTATTTAATTAATTATCACATTCCTTCCCCTTTTCATTAAATTAATTAATTATTAATGAATACCATAATTCCCCTAATTTGCATAATTAAAAATTTATTTAATTATCAAATTACTAATAAATCTAATTCCCCCCAACTACAAGGGAATATTCTAAGGGAATATTCCTCCTTTGCACATTCCTCCAAAAGGAATATTCCTTCCCCTTTTGGACATTAAAAATTTGTTTTAATTTGCTAAATTTCTAATTTTCCTCACCCATGAGAATTTCCTAAAGAATATTCTCTCTCTTCACTCATTTGAAAAAAGGAATATTCTCCCTCATAACAAACTTACAAGACTTCTTGTGCAAGTTAACTTACAAGACTTCTTGCACAAGTTTTGAATGTGTGCTTGTATATGAGCCCTTGATTCTTTCCTTGATCCATTTGATCATTGATTCTCATCCCTTAATGAGAATCCATGATCCACGTTTCATCTTTCCTCCAATTTTGACCTTTGATTAACCTTTTTAATCTCAACCCTTCATTTCTCATTTGTCCTCCTATAAATAAGTCACTATTTGGAGATAAATGGATCCATCTTTTAAAAGAAAACTTATGTTGTTAAAATCACTTTCACTTGCACTTATAATTAGAACTTATTTAGCATCCTTTTATCTTAATTCACTTTAATCATTAGCTTAGCTTCCATTAATGCCTTCCATGGTAACATAGATGCATCCATTTAGCTTATTTGGTAATTAGGGTTTCAATCTTTTTAGCTTAAAATCCATTTGGATTAGCTTTGCACTCACCCATATCAATCATCTTAGCATAAATCATGGTAAAGTAGCTTGCATCATGTTAATCTAGCTTTAAATCATGTTTTCATACACATATATCATCGGTTTCGTTGATTCTCTTCAATAGAATTGCTTGAAATAGGCTCATTTATCCATAGGATTGGGAAAGGGTCGCCATTCCACATCAATGCAACACCACTCCCACAATAGGATAAGTGATGAGGTAAAAATAGCCTCATCAACATAGTGGCCTCAATATAAAAATCTAAACCTTTCAGCCCAAACTACCCTGCCAATTGATTATGTTTAGGAAAAATAATTGCTCTTTTTATGAATAAGCATACAAACTTTACTTCTTGAAGTTAGGCGAATTAAGCTTATTTATGTTGATTTAATGGTTTAGTCTTTGAGAATTTTTTAGGTCAACTCCACTCCCAATCACCATTGCAGTCAAAAGGGAAATGAACGCAAATCTTAATACTTTTGAAAACAAGTAAGCAGGTGCCAGAATTTCAGGAGCACATGTTTTGGGCCGAGTCTTCATAGTCTGTTATTTTTCAATTTCAAAAAATTTATGGCTCATGTGAGCCTCTTTAATATTGTATGTCATGGGCTTTAAAGTCCATCTATTATTGGCAATCTATTAACTAGAAAGTAGTATTTTGTTAGTTCTCTTCATATAAATATGTAACTGTTGCAAATAATGAATAGAGAGAAGAAGATTATCATTATGATGACAAAATTTCTTTTGAGTAAAAAGCTACCATATGAAGAAAAATGAGTTTTCCCACTACTCTTTGAATTACTAAGCGATGCAAATGAAGTCTTTGGAATGAAGTAACTTAGAGATTTCTAGTGCGTGTGATCTGAGATAGATGTAGACACACGCGAGAGCTGGCCACTCGAGGGTTATAGATAGATAGATAAGTATTCTATTTCTTATTCTGTATTTTCTTTTAGTAGTTAATAGTTGGAATTGCAATTCATTTTCATGAGTATATTTTATGTTGTCAGTGTCAATCCTGCAGGTTGTAACTAAGTTCGTAGTTTCTAAGCTTAACATTTGAATGTCTGGAGCACCTTTCTTTAGTTGATTCTATTAAATTGTTTTATGTTAGCAGTTGGATTATTATCTTTTGCATTAGATAAATGTTTCATAATTTCTTTACATTTTTTTCTTCTTCAGCAATTTATGCATTCTTTAGGTTAATCATTTCCATGCTTTCTAGTTTAGTGGTGATGCTTTTCAGATTTATAATTTTTTGTTTTCTGGTTTGAGTCATTCCTCGCTTTCTAGATAGATGATTCATTGCTTTCAAGATTAGGGGCCCTTTAGCTTAGAGCTTTTGTTCGGTTGGTTAGTATTTAGGAAACCTGAGAGAGAGAAGTTGAGATGTCTTTGATCCAGGTGGATCTTGGAAAACCTAAAAAATTCACAATCTCATAATCTCATGAAACTAGCATCATCACGCAGAGCTCGCTAACATGGTCCTGATGCAACTTGAATGGGCTCAAAAGGAGTTTGTATGCAGAAGTTATGCGCAGTCAAAGGTCTGGTCAAACAGGCGAATCAGGCATTCTAAAAGGCAGAAAAAATATCATCTCAAAATGAGAAAAAAATGACACCAAGTTGTAGAGCTCGTCGCGCTGATTCCGGAACTATATTCGGTTTCAAAAATAGAGTTTGTATGAGCAAAATAGAGCCGGTCAAAGTTTGCAGACAAAAAGAGTTGACAGTCAAAATGATGACATCATCATGATGTCAGCATGGTGATGTGGCAAGAGTATATGACATGGCATAAATATGGATTAAACCATATTTGTTAAAGAAAAAAATATATAAAGTGGGCACCACCTATTAAAGTGGGATGCCACCTAAGGAATAGGGGGTATCCCACCTTATATGGGAAGTCTCCCTTGTCTTTTGGGGAAAAACTTAAAAGGAGGAGAGGATGGTGGGATCACCACCCACCATTTTCTCTATAAGATTTAATTGCTTTTTCAAAGCCTTAGAATAAGGCTAAATCCCTTTTTCCTAGAGGCCTAAATTATCCCATATTTTTAGAGGCCTAGAATATTTTCCTTTACACGGAAATATTAGGAATAGTATTCCTAAATTAAGGGGTCAAATAAAACCTTACATAAAATATTCCCTAAATAATAGAGAATAAATCCATTCGTAACCATTCAAATGGAAAGAGAATTATTTTGAGGGGATATTATCCTTCCAAAAATTATTAAAGGAGGATATTATTGATTTTTTTTCTTGTAATAGGAGATATGGGTATATTTGCAAATAATATGGTTTTAGCCCATATTAGCAAATAAATTTGTATAAAAGGGGGAGAGTTTTGGCTTGAAAATAAGCAATTCTACTTGGAGAAATAATTCCTTTGTGAGAGTTGAATTCTTTTTGAGAGGAAGAATTGCAAGGTGTTGTTATACACCAAAATTGTAAAAGTGAGAGAGATTGTAAGGAATTTTGTGCAGGTTTTTGAAGCTTGAATATTGTAAGAAGGCATCTTCAGGTGCTTGGTGATATTAATAAAAGCGGTCCAACATTGAGAAGCGGACCCGGAGACATAGTCCTAATTGGACGAACTCTGTTATCAACTTGCGTCTGATTCTTCTATCTTCTGTCTTATTATTCTTCTATCTCCTGTCTTACATTCTCTCTAATTTATTTCCAGTATTTTCAATTTGGCATTTAAGTTCTAATTACAACATTTTAGTAATTAGTTAATTTCATTGAGTTCTATAAAGGGTTAAGTGAACTTAGTCTGTAATTTCAACGGTTAAACAACATAATCATGCAATTTTGTCTAGATCGGGGAAAAATTGTAATTAGGATTAATTGCAAGTTATTTTGTAAACCTCTAATTACGGATTAGTCTTCTATTGCATATAGTTGTTGGACACTGCCCGGTCGATATATTGATGTGTTTATTCACTAAAGTGTTAGCACCTAATGACATCCTTTCACTTTTTGGTGCCATTGTTGGGGACTCCTTTTTCTAGTGTTAGTAGGAGATATCTTGAATACATCTTTTAGGGATAGAATTAGCTCTTTGGCTTCTTTTTTGCATGGTCAGGAAACGAGGCCCCCATGGAAGATTCATACCAAAAACCCCCCCAATCAACGTACCAACAACAAGTAGGGAGGAAGGAAACTCAAATCGAGAACTTATTGAGGAATTGACCGAATAGGACCTCAACCTGAGACCTTCCCACATACCCCAGAAAGAGAATGAATAGTGGTCAAGGAGCATATTCTTTCGCAGACTCCTAAACCTTGTGCCACTGAACAAATTTTGGAAGAGGACCACATCCCCTTCAACATCATGGGTGACCATAGAAATGCCGCCAATAATAACAACAATGATAACCCTCCACCATGCACATTCACTTATCCTATTGCTATTGATGCAAATGATGATACAACAATGAAAAATATCTCATCGGCTTTCTTGCCAGCCTTTCGAGGTTTGTCTATTGATGACCCTAATCAGTTTCTATTTGAATTTAAAGTCTTGTGTCAAACATATGACTACAAGAATGATAATCAGAAACTAAAGCTTTTCCCTTCCACTCTGAAAGACTCAGCTATGCGCTGGTTTATGGAGTTAGTTTCTTGGTCGATAACCTCCTGGGATGAAATGGAGTCTGTCTTTTTGGAGAAATACCAAAGTTACTGTAGGGTGAGTGATATGAAAGAAGAACTATTCAAAATAAGGAAAAATGAGGATGAAAGTTTAGAGGATTACCTAGATAGGTTTATCTTCTTATCTAAATGCTATGGTGGAGAAGCTATAAGCCTTGATATTTTGAAGACCTTATTCCTCAAAGGTCTTGATGATGAAGCTCAGAAGAGTTTAGATTTAATGGGAAAAGGAGATGTGTCCCAACTAAGACTAGAAGAGATTACGGAATTATGTTGGAATTTCTCTCTAACTCAAGGAGGAATTAGGAAGTCCACCCTTTTTAGAGGTTCCAGTGACATTAACAAACTTTATGAAGAGCTCGCCAACTTCAAGACTGAAATTCTTCTCTATTTAAACACCACTTTAGACGGCATACAGGCTAAAACACGAAACTCTAAGACCTTGTCCATCTATTGCCCCAAATGCCAAAAAAACATTTACTAAGAGAATGTCCCTTGGACAAAGTTGATAAGATTGACGTTTGTCAAGTGTGTGACAAAAATCACCCCACCGACCAGTGTGAGCTACTGAATGCCATCAAAAATTCCAAGAAAAGAACAACTCTAGTTGAGGAAGAAGTGAACGTTGTTAATCAAAGAACTGGAGGCAATTTTACCTATGGCCAGAATTCCAATCCTAACTGGACTAGATCCCAACCCAATTGGAACAACAATCAATGGGAAGCACTCTAGCCTCAAGCACCACCTCTAGTACCCTCTAACTGGGGAACCTATCCCTGGGGACTACCGGAATGGACAAACCAATCTTGGGGTAACCCTCAGTGGCCTAATCAGCCTCAACCGTAGTGGTACCCTCAAAATCCCATTCCTCAATGGAATCAACCTCAGCATCAATTTTACACTAGCCCCAGGAGAATTCCTACCCAACAACAGACTCTCCTACCACCACCTCAGAACACTCCACAAATTGAACAAGTTAACCAACCACCACTTCCGGTGCAACCAGTCCCTAACCCAATGAACAATTGTTCAAATACTCTAGTGTATTTCACTAAACAAGACAATGTCCCTAGACTTAATGCCATACACTATGGAAATCTGCAATTGAGGTCTAGAAAAACACTTTCACAGCTAACTATTGAAGAAATCATTGACAAACCTATCAAAAATCCTATTGAGGAAACCATGATAACACCTACATCTGTGGAACAGATACTAGATGCTACACAACAAAAGCCCGACTTGCTATCTTTAGTAGGAACTTCCAACCTACCTCAGGAGGAGGGGGGTCATTCTCCAACTAAACACCCAAAGGATCTGTGCCTGAGGACCCCGCACCTAAAGAAAAGACCAAGGCACCCTTTCCAAAGTGTCTGAAACCAATTCCTGTGAAGGATGCTCTGGAATCGACCTTAACCACATAAACTGCATTAATATAAGAAATTAAGCAATTACATATTGAAGTTCCCTTGTTACAGGTGATTTAGGAGATCCCTAAGTTAAACCAACTGATTAAATAGTTGTGCATCAAAACCCCAAGAAGGAAACCAAAACAAATTAAGATTGTTCATATAAATGGGTACCTAGCTGATTTGTTAGCTGGAACAACTACTGCTCTGAAATATGATGACCTAGGAAGTTTCTTTATAATAGTAACAGTTAATCAGGTAGCAATACCTAACACTTCAGTGGACCTTGGAGTAGCCATTAACGTAATGAATGTTGATGTGATGGAAAAATTGTGACTTACTGATCTACGCCCCACAACTACAGTCTTACAGATGGAAAACCAATCCATAGATATTCCCAAAGGCATCATTGAAAACGTTCTCGTTAAGGTGGATGGATGGGAATATCTAGTGGATTTCCAGATAATTGAATCCCTTACACCCAAAGACAGTTACCCAATAATTCTAGGATGACCATGGCTAGCTACAATTGTAGCCAAAATTGACTACAAGGAAGGAGGAATGACCATCTCACATGGCTCTAATAGCAAACATTTGTTTTTGTATCCTCCTGCCAAGCCTGCTAAACATAGTAAAGTATGGGTTGATGAACCAGAAAGCCCTGATGGACAAGAGAATTTGGCTTCACTGGCCATGGTAGTTATTAAATAGCATGGTGAAGAGCTAGAGGATGAATTGGAAGATGACGTGGAAAATCTTGTCATTGATTCAGGAAATGAGGAGATGTTAGACGTAGAAGAAATCCTAGGACACCCAATCAACATAGATCAAGCCAAATTTGATGGTGCTAGTTTTATTGGATTACCTTGTCCTTTGATGAACTTAGTTAAAAAAACTTACCATTTATTTGTAGATGTTTCCCAACTTCATAAAACTGTACCGCACATCTATTTAACACCCTGATAAGGCCTATGTACATTGTCACATCCAACCATCTAGGGGTCAAAACCATCATGTTGCTACCATGAAAAACTTTCAACATCAATAGTTGGCTGACTGAGATGGAAGAATAAAGACTATTTGATACCTTGGTGAGTAGATCTAAAGTGTTCGCCTAGGACTATAAAGATATAAGAGGAATACACCCTAGTGTGTGTATGCATCATATCTATACTGAGGATGTTTGACCTATTCGCCAACCACAACAAAGACTCAATCCTTCCCTCAAGGACATCGTTGAAACTGAGATTGAGAAACTCTTGCAGGTAGGATTTATCTATCCAATTTATGACAGCAAGTGGGTGTCACCTTTGGTTGTAGTTCCAAAGAAGAATGGGAAGTGG
Organism: Sequoia sempervirens; assembly: GCA_007258455.2. Classification (NCBI taxonomy): domain Eukaryota; kingdom Viridiplantae; phylum Streptophyta; class Pinopsida; order Cupressales; family Cupressaceae; genus Sequoia; species Sequoia sempervirens. The sequence continues at coordinate 19,112 of VDFB02042354.1, forward strand.
AGAGTGTGTGTAGACTATAGGGAGCTTAACAAAGCGACATGCAGAGACTATTTTCCCTACCATTCATGGACCAAGTGTTGGATAACTTGGCTGGGAGGAAATATTTTTCATTCTTGGATGGATTTAGTGGATACAACTAGATACATGTAGTAGCAAAAGACAAGGATAAGATGACCTTTACCTGCCCTTGGGGGACATTTGCATATAGGGTTCTTCCATTTGGCTTATGTAATGCTCCTGCCATGTTCCAAAGGGCCATCTTGGCTATATTTGCTAAGCTGGTAAATGAGTGTGTGGAAGTCTATATGGACGACTTCACTATATACGATTCAATTTTTTATGAAGCCCTCATGAATCTAGACAAGGTGTTAAAATAGTGTGAGGATCATCAGTTGTCCCTGAGTCACGAGAAATTTTTTCTCATGGTGGAACAAGGAATAGTGTTGGGACATCATATTTCAGCCGAAGGAAGTAAGGTTGATCCTAAGAAAATTGAAGTCATACAACAACTCGAGATCCCAAAAACACAGACTGATGTCAATAGTTTCTTAGGGCATGCTGGATACTACCAAAGATTCATAGAAAACTTTAGCAAAATTGCAGCCCCTATGTTTTCTTTCCTCTAGAAGAATGTATACTTCATTTGGACGCCTGAGTGTCAGTCTTCATTCAAAATTATTAAGGAAAAACTCATCTCTACCCATGTCCTTCGAGGACCTAATTGGAATCTTTCATTCCATATTTATGTTGACGCATCTGATGATGCCATTGGAGCAGTTCTAGGGAAAGAAGGTGAGAATGGGGGAAAATATGCTATATACTTCATCAGCAACGCCAACAGAAAAGAACTATACCACAACGGAGAAATAATTCCTAGCTGTAGTGCATGCAATCAAGAAGTTTCAACATTATGTCACGAGATATAAAGTTGCAGTGCATATAGATCACTCAGCCATTAAGTATCTTATGAACAAACTAGTGGTAACCGCAAGGATAATTAGGTGGTTACTTCTCCTCCAAGAGTTTAATGTCACAATTGTTGAAAAACCAGGGAAATCCAATGTAGTCACAAATTTCTTATCTCGAATTAAACATGATGGCGACTGTGTTCTGGTACAAGATGAGTTTCTAGATGAAAATCTATTTGCTATTTCCGTTAAAACCCCTTGGTTCGCCAACATTGCAAATTACTTTCCCACTGCAGAAGTGCTAGCTTATTTCTCATCAAAACAAAAGAAACGCCTCATTAGAGAAAGTTCCCCTTTCAAATGGATTGATGGAATCCTATTTCGATGTGGACCCGATATGGTTTTATGATGGTGTGCTAGGGAAGATGAGACTTATAGTATTTTGAGAGCCTACCATGATGACCCTTTAGGAGGGCATTATTCTACTAAAAGGACAGCTCACAAGATTTTGGGAGTAGGATACTATTGGCCCTCAATGCACAAGGACATCAAGAAATACGTTCGTCAATGTGATGAATGTCAAAGAGTAGGTAGGCCAATTGCTTCTAACGAAATTCCCCTATAGCCTCAGGTAGTCCTTGAACCATTCAAAAAATGGGGATTGGATTTTATCGGGCCAATAGACCCTCCTTCACAAGGAAAATAATACATTCTGATATGCACCGACTACCTAACCAAGTGGGAAAAAGTCCAAGCCCTACATATTGCCAGAGAGGAATAGGTAGCTGATTTCCTCTACAATAGAATTTTCCTTAAATTTGGAGCTCCAAGGACAATTTTCATGGACTAGGGCCCCTAGTTTATGTCCAAAGTGTTGTCAACATTCACAGATCACTTCCAAGTAAGTCACAAGAAGTCCTCACCCTACCACCCATAGGAAAACAGACAAGTTGAGATCACTAATAGGCAGTTGGAAAATATTTTGACAAAAATGGTTTCTTCAGGAGGGAAAGACTAGGCTAGAAAACTACCAGAAGCTATCTGGACCTACAACACAACTTGGAAATCAACCACTGGCTATAGCCTCTATAAGTTAGTCTTTATGAAGAAGCCCCTCTTACCCATTGAATTCAAACTCCAAACCCTTAGGATAGCCATGGAATTGGATATGGATCTTAAACGAGTCCAAATCGAGAGAGTCTTATAGCTTAGTGAACTGGACGAACTTTGTTTCGACGCCATCCATAAAAATGAATTGGTCCAACAACAATGTAAGGTGTGGCATGACAAACATATCAAAGAGAAAGAATTCCATACCAGGGATTGGGAATTATTGTTTGATTCCAGATACAAGGATCATCAAGCGAAACTCAGGACACACTGGCTTGGACCATACAAAATTTCTAAAGTGTTTGCTAATGGTTCAATCCAGTTGAAACCTATTGATGGTGATACCTGAACTCTCCTAGTTAATGGGCACCGATTACATCTCCACCATAAACCTATTAATAAGGAAGAGTTTACAAAAATGGTGGAAACGCAAGGAGAAATCCACTACATTGACTCTGTTGTGGCAGGTTCAACATAGTTTTGTCAACCTAATAATAAAAAACATATATCTATATACATATCATCTTCATTTTAGAATGTTTCTTTGATTTCCTCATTGGTTTTATCATTTGGACTTGACTAAACTTTTGTCTCTATTTTGCAGGACTTCACCTTTTTCCAAGTATAATTCCAGTGCACCCTGCTACGGTGCTCCGAAATCTATTAACACAGTTGTTTCAATGCTCTGGAATTTGCACAATAGACCAATGTCGCTCATCATTCCAATCCTGCATCCTAACGCATCACTCAACAGTGCTTTGGGAAGCCAAGACCAAAATGTCACAACCTTCTTCCTTTCGGCTGCATCTTTTCAGCAATGCTCTGGAATTCTGCTATTTCTTCCTTCTGGCCACATCTTTTCAATGATGCTCTAGAATTCTATTGTTTCTTCCTTTCGGCCGCATCTTTTCAGCGATACTCAAAAATTTTGTTGTTTCTTCCTCTGGTGGCATCTTTTCATTGACGCTTTGGAATGTTGCTCAGGTGCTCTAGAATTCTATTTGGATGCTCTAGAAATTTTGGTTGCTACTCCAATTGCATCTTTCGACAATGCTCTAAAAATTTTGGTTGTTGCTCTGGCTACATCTTTTGACGATGCTCTAGAAATTTTGGTTGCTACTTCAGCTACATCTTTCGACGATGCTCCAGAAATTTTGGTTGTTGCTCTAGCTACATGTTTTCAACGATGCTCCAGAAATCTTGGTTACTGACACGGTAGCATCTATTCAACGATGCTCCAAAATATTCAATCTGGTCACCATGTTCTGATGACATCTCTCTATGATGTTCCAGAACTCTCTTCTTCTCTACTTCAATTGCATTTCTCGGTAATGCTCTGGATTATTGGTGTAAATTTTGTCTTTCCAGTCATTTGATTTTTCCTAAGTTATGCGCATGCCCATCCTTTAATGTCTCTTCGAGATCTGCTCCCTTATGGTTATGATCCCACATCATACCAAATTTTTCCATAATAAATAAGATTATTATGACACCTTTTTGTCATGATAATTTCCGCCATCACTTCAACCATTCCATCTATGCCATTATTATTTGTTGCCACCCTCGCCAACCATATGACTATCCAATTACGTCAACATAGGTGAGTGATGTTTGATCTAACGACAAGACTTAAGGTATGTGAGAATTTATTTATTTAAAGGGTTAGTACTTATTTTGAATAAAGGTTAATTAATTGGCATGATTCATTCCTCCTTATAATTTTGAAACTTGTGCCCTTTACATGATTGCTAAGAGTATGACAATGGTTGTAATTCCCTATGAAATGCCGTCATAATTATGTAATAAGGTGACAAGAAATTTGGTAATTAGTTTCTTCCCCATTGAGTATATTGACACAGAACTCTTTTTCCGTCTGCAATTCAATGAAGAGACAATTCCAGAGTTCTGCATAATCTCACCAGGAGATAAAGAAAATGGGAGGTGCTAAGAAGAAGTCTGAGCCAACTTCTGTAGTTCCATTGTTGGCATTGGGCAATATAGCATCTTTATTTCAAAGAGTTGGATGGCTAGACTTCATGAAATAATTTGAAGGGTACACAGAGCAGCTTGTGAAGGAATTCTTCAAGAATTTTGTAGATGGGAAGACCAAGGTGCACGGCAAAAGATTCTAGGTAAGTACAAAAATCATTACTCGTCTTTTCGGTTTCGAGAATAAAGGAATCCATTTGAATGAAAATACCCACATTCCTTATCAAAATTTAATAGAATTGTTCCATAGGGAAGGGGAACCCCAACCTATAATGACCATAAACACTAGAGGATAAAATAAAGGAATCCATAGAATGTCTCTTCTAGAGCCCTAGAGGTCTGTTGCAGCCTATATTATTAAATATTTCACTTATGAGGGACAAATGACTACAGTTGTGGGACCCCCTTTTTGTTTGTTGACTCATTTACACCACAAAATTGAGGACCCTACTCTTAGGGTAAATTTACCAACTTTTCTCTACCATTTAGTCACCTCTATGATAGAAAAGTATAAATTTGGGATGAGGCCCTTGAAACATCACGGTCTGATATAGCTAATATGTAAATACCATTTCCGCAAAAATCCAAAAAAGAAGTGGCAAAGGTTTCTGCAAAAATTTGAAAATGAGGGGCTAGGAAGGTCACTTGAGGAGGGAGAATCCTCTAAAAAAAAAGAGAAGTCTGTAGAAGAACCCTCCTCAAAGGAATTAGACACCCTTGAATCCCAACATACCTCCACGACTCCCAGGGGTGATGCGCCAAAAAAAATTCTAGATGAATGAAAAACCCCAATATAGGAAGGGGAGGTGGGAATTATGCATTTTAGAGAAGAGGAGCCTCCTCGAAAGAGAAAGAAATGAAGGAAAGTTACTTTTCAAAAAACTCCTCCTCTACAGAGGAGTAAAAGTTTATCTTTAGGGGCCAATGAAATTAATGTTGGTAAGATTGCACAAGCTATCTGGTGTTGTCATTGATGGAAACCCTAGTCAATGATTCGATCCACATGTCAGCATTTGATCATATGCAATTTTATGTTATATTTTTGAGTTGTGGACCTCAAGGAAGATAGTGTGGTGTATAATCTATGTTATCCTTGAATCTTAGAGCCTCGTATTGATCCGTGTGCAAGTTTGAAGATTCAGTTGATTAATTTTCTATTTATCAGTGCAAAAGGTCGACTAAGTGAATGTAGCATGTTGTGGATATTCGAGAAGAAATTGTTTAAGTTTTTTTTATGTTTGAGCATGTTGATTTGGGTCCTCACTATGTTGTGGACAACTTTGGTTGGTGCGCATTAAAAATTATTTGTGGATTGAGCTGGCAGTTTGTAAATATTTTCTATTTTATTGAAGCCAACATGTAGCAAATTAAATCCTTAGTAGCGGATATATATATATATAGTGATTGTTTATACCATTTTGATATATGTACGAAGTGTGTTGATGTGTGTTGTGAAAGTAAAAAGGATTTTAGAGTGATTATGCACAGTTTCACTTGTGCATAAAAGGATTTGTGATGCAAATTGAAGCAAAACAGAGCAGAAGAGTAGAATCAAACGGAAGGTCAAGAAAATGATTAATGTGCTTAACTGGGACTATTCTCAGGCATTTGTAGATTCTATTTCATATTTCACCACTCTAGTTGTCTTTTGACATTGATTGTAAGGAAGTAATCCTTTTTTTTCTTAGTAGTGAGCTCTAGGCAGTGTGCCTAAATGCAAGTGCATTCCCATTTTGTAAACATCTTTTTGAGTATACTCAGATAATATTGTGGATTGACCTCCACCGTGGTTTTTCCCTTAACAGGGTTTCCACGTAAAAAAAACCTTGTGTTATGGTGTTGTGGTTGCTTGCTTTATGTTCATGCATATTTCTTTTGGTTGAATGTTATAAGTGCTTTAAAGATCAGATTAATAAAGCTAAAAATTTCATATCACTAATTCACCCACCCTCTTAGTGTTCATTGATTCCAACAATTGGTATCAGAGCCTAGTTCCTCAGAAGAAGTTTAAAAGCTTGGGGAAGATCCAGGAAAGTGATTTAATGGATTCAAGCAGTCTTCAACAACAACTTTTGTGCCTCTAGATGATCTTGATCAGTCAAAATCTGAAGTTTGGGAATTGCAAGCAAATCTCATGAATGCTGAGAAATTCATTGAGTCATTGAAAGAGAAAATCAATAAGTCCAGGTAGAAGAGAAGGGAACTTTGTGATCAAGTCAAGTAGCAAGAGGGTAAGAGCATTGAAGATGAACACCTGAGTCAAGCCCTGAAGGAAAAGATTGAGGAATGTGAAAAAATTTCCAAAGATAATGTTATCCTAAAGCACGAGATGGAATCTATTGTGATGAGGATGACCAAGGAGATTGAAGACAGAAAGAAGAATGAAGAGAAGCTTGCTCAGTCCTTGAAGGATAAATTTGAAGAATGCAGTTGAATTACTGATGGATTCAATCGGTTGGAGCTTGAATTGAAACAATCCAGAAATAATGAAGAAGAGCTTAAAAAGAAGATTGTTGATCTCAGAGATGAACTTGTTGCAAATGAATTCAAGGAGAAGTTCAAGATCAACTCATCCAAGCTTGATGAACTAATTAAAAGTCAGAGAACTGAAGGTGACAAGCGAGGTCTTGGATATGAGGAAGGATAAAGTTCCAGATCTGGAAAAAGGATATTCAAGCAAGGAAATCAAATGAACAAAGCTGGAAGGTATCCGGTAAGACAACCTAATGCTCAAAGATTCAATGGTTACTATTTTTTTTGCAATAAACTTGGTCATATGGCTATTCAATGTAGAAGCAGAATGAATCCAAGTGGTTCATCATTCTCAAGTCAATTCTTTAATTGTAATAAGTATGGTCATAATTCAAATGAATACAGAAATATGATGAACAACTTTTATAGAGATGTCAGATGTTATACATGTAATAGATTTGGCCATATTGCCAACCAGTGCATATCAAGAGAAAATAAATGGAACAACTAGTCTAGACAAAGAAATATGGTGTGCTACAGTTACAACAAATCTAGTCACATTGCTAGATTTTGTAGAAGCAAAAAAGGGTATAGTAAATCAAGGGAAAAACATGCAGAAGGATGAAAAGGGAAAAGGGAAAGTTACTGCAGATGAGATCAGAAAACAAATGAAGAAGATATGGGTGAGGAAGAGTCCATCTGTTGCAGGAAATGATTCCACACCAGAATGAGGATCTGGTAATTCCTATGAGAATTAGGTTTAGGGCTTGTAGCCTAAGGGGAGTTCTCAAGAAAATTCTTCAAACCCCCTGTCGATAGTTGGTACCGAGATATGGATGAGTGCAGTGATTGCATTGATGATCTACAGATGTTGTTGAAACAGTTGGAGACAATATTTATGCTGAATTGAAGGTCCACAGAAGAGTTATCCTTCATAGAGTATGGAAACAGGGTATTCGAATGAGTTAGGAAAAAATCATTTATTGCGACAAAAATTTAGGTGTGCGAATGATAAAAGGTCATTTGTATTCTTCATTTGTCACTTTTCACTTTGAGAAGAAGAAGTTTGGAGAGTTGTGAAGTGAACTTTGGTGAATTTTGGTGAAGATTCAGTGTGAAGGTGATTCAGAAATCAAACCCTAATCTAGCAAAAAGATATTTATTAGGAAAACTTGTGAACTTGTGAATTTTTTAAAATGGTTGCTCTGTTGGTAGTTGATATCAAGGATAGGCCCCATCTGAAATTCAAGTGGCATCCTTTCAAATCTGTTGAGACATAGCCCTTAGGTGCATTTTCATTCGTTCTATACGACGTCTTGCATATTGAAGACATTAGGGCATACATTCATGCAAATATTGAGGAGTTAGGGAGCTCGTAGTTGTTGAATTTTTACACAAATCATATAGTTGGAGAAGATTTCAAGGTAAAGTCTGAGTTCAAAACCTTAGAGGAGAAGAAATGAACATGGAGATTGTAAAATTTCTCGTGTTTGAAGAAAATGAGTGGGTCCAATATATTTTGAGCCGAGTTCATGCTGAATTTATTTGGTTGAGTCAACCTTTTAAGATTACAAAAGAAGCCATAAGCACTGTTATAGGTTTAAATTCCTCCAGTGGGTTGCCAATCTTGAAGTCTGTGAAGAATCAAACAATTATTGATGCAACCGGTTAAGTGTTTGATAAAAGAGCCATGACAATTGATGATATTATCGAAGTGGATGTTAGATTTTCATCTATGGTCATTGGTTACAATATCTATCATTCCAGCCAAGATAATTATCTATTTGGTACAACTATTTATGCAGCATATCGGATGGTGAAGGAGAATGCAGAGTATGATCTATGTGAGTTACTCCGGAGTCAACTTATTGAGAATCTTGGTAAGATCAAGAAAGATAAGAAGAATTCCTTTAAGTATGGTAATTTTTTGTTGTTTCTATTCTTCTATTTCATGAATGAAGTTCCAAGATTTGGAAAAGTTCAATGGCAAGCTAATAAACTAGTAGCTATTCAAATTAGAGATATCTTGCACAAAGTTGGTGATAGTAAGACAAGGAAAACTATTATCTAGGGATATTTCAAGAGTTTTCAAAGTGCGATGCAAGCAAGAGAAATAATTCCTAAGTCTATTGTGGAGAAGTACTGCAAGGACACTATTTGTTTTATGGTTGACATTGATCAATGCTTGATGCAAGTTGCAGATCCTAGAACCATCTTGAGTATGCCAATGGGCTATGAAGTTGAGGAGAAAATATTGGAACTCTATGCACAACATTTGTTGAATAAACCTTGGGATCTGACAAAAGAGAGGTTTGGAACCTATGAAGAAAAAGATATGCAAGTACATGAGTAGTTGAAGAAACCTATGATAGTCCGAGAGTAAGAAAAGAAGTGGAAGCCTTCACAAAGAGCATGGCTATATCTGCAAAAGCTATGAGAGAAGCTAGAAGAAAGAGAGAACAAGGTGAACAAGAGCCTACTAGAACTAAATCTACTATTCTAGCAGCATCATCTGCCTGATCTAGATCAACAAGGAGCTTTGCACCCTTATCCAGTTCAATGAAATCAAGCCCTATGAAAGCTCAAGTGAAGACATCTAGTAGAGAAGGAAAGAGGAAGAAGGATAAAATCAAAAGATTTTATGTTGCACTTGAGGAAGATGAGGAAACATAATTTGATGAAGAAGTGAGAGAAATTAAGCATCAAGGAAGAAAGGCAACAATAGTCTCTAAGGATAACCCCTCTAGTGAAGAAGAGAAAGCAAAGAAGAAGATGAAAATTGGAAAAATAGGTATGTCTGTAAAGGAAGTTGAGAGAGGCATAGTAAAGGATGGTAATCTTAAGCCACTATGTGAATGGTATGATACCTTTGATAGTACTGGTCAAAGAATTCTGAAAGAAGCAACAATAAAATATTTCAATAATTTCAATTTGACTCTCATTGAAATCATGTCTGAGTTGCCTAAGGGACTGCATGAAGTTTTGGAAATGAGGAGAGTGAATGCAAGAATTGAAGATGAGTATTTGAGAGAGTGTATTCTTGTAGATTTATATATGGTGATGTCTAATGAGGAAATGAAGACAATTATGAATGGTACTAAGAAGGATTTCAAGAGAAAAACAAGAGTAAACAAGCTTATGATTGGTCGGATTGAAGAGGTAGCAAAAGAATTGAAATAATTCTAAAGGAATTTTTGTTAAACAACAGAATCAATGTTGTTTCTGAAGAAGTGCATGATGAAGATATTGCATCTATTTCGATAACAGAAGAAGGAAAAGAAGAAACAATTGAGGACACTCAGATTCCTCTTGATGTGCATGATATAGAATTTTCTATGGAGACTGAAACTCCTAAAGACAGACAAGAATCTGTAGCTGAGGAAATGGTGTTTGAAGAAAAGAAGGTTGAAGTAAAGGAAGTTCCTATGGAAGAAAGAGACACTGCAAAGGCAGTGAAGAAATTTCTGGAAGTGTAATAGGAAGATTTTGACCTTGAATTGGGTGAAGGTCCTATTAATTTGGCTACTTTGTCTCTGATTCAGAAATTGAAAGTTGCATCATTTTCTCAGGCAAAGGCTATGGAATAATTATTGAAGTCTCACATTGAGGATAGTGAGCTATTGAATCTTGCATCCAGCATCTTGGCGAGAATCATGTCTTCTCATGTTAAGGATCCATCTGGTTCTCCCTCTAGTGAGCTGAAGAAGCTTATTAATTATGTAAGTACTCATTTTGAGTCCCTTGAGAAGTTAGCTAAGGACAAGATACAGAAGGAATTTGATGATAAAAGATTCAATAGGGTAAAGTGCATGATTGCTATTGACAAATCATTGTTAGCAACTTGTGTGAAGAATATTCAAAGTGCTCTATTTGAAGGAGGAAAGATCTATAAGTCATGTTTATCTTTGTCTAAATTTACTGAGGACAACGAGAAGAAGATTAAGGATCATGAGAAACAGTTAGTTGATATTTTTGAAGCCTTTTATCCTTTAACTATTTATGTTGGAAAGCAAGAAGGTCAGGTTATATCCCTACTTGACAAGATAAAGAGTTTGAAGCATGATAATGATATAATTGTGGAAAGAGCATGTGAGATTAGAAGCCTAATTGGTCTGAAGATGGAAACAATGTTGAGTGCATTGAAGGAAGTTGAAGAAGCTTTGGCGGTTAGTGATCCAGCGAACCTTGAATTAGCAAAGATGCAATCTTATCTATTTTGTGGTAACATGACTATCTTGGAGAGTCTCAAGAAGGGTTGGGACACTAGTTTGAGACTATTGAAGACCAATTTTGCAGATATATTCAAGTTTGTGTAAGTTGTAGCGACCTATTTGTACATATGTAGTTTGAAGTTTTTGTTTGATTTTTGGTATGCAGATTCCCCATCTTTTCCATTGATGGCAAAGGGGGAGAGTGGGATAGTGAAAAATGCTTTAATCATCTTATGGGTATTTGTGTTTCTAGAGTTTTGAAGGTTGGCAGTGTATTCATGTTGGTATTGATCCGACACTTAGTCATTTTTCACTAAGTGTTGCCATCAATGCCAAGGGGGGAGATTGTTGGCAAGAGACACTGCACAAGTTATCTAGTGTTGTCATTCATGGAAACCCTAGTTAGTTATTTGATCCACATGTCAACATTTGATCATACCGAAAGTCAGATTGAAGTTTTGTGATTAACTGTCAAGCAAGAACAAAGTATCTGACAAAATTGTGTTCACCGATTCATATGCAATTCTATGTTATATTTTTGAGTTGTGGATCTCAGGGAAGATAGTGTGGTGTATAATTTGTGTTATCCTTGAATCTTAGAGCCTCATATCGATCTATGTGTAAGTTTGAAGATCCGGTTGATTAATTTTTTGTTTATCAATGCAAAAGGCCAACTAAGTGAATGTAGCATGTTGTGAATATTTGAGAAGAAATTGTTTAAGTGTTTTTGTTATCGAACATGTTGTTTTGGTTCCTCACTACATTTTGGCCGACTTTGGTTGGTGTGCATTAAAAATTATTTGTGGATTGAGCTGATAGTTTGTAAATATTTTCTATTTAATTGAAGCCAGCATGTAGCGAATTAAATCCTTACTAGCAAATATATATAAGTGATTGCTTATATCATTTTGATATCTATACAAAGTGTGTTGATGTGTTTTGCGAAAGTCGGAAGGATTGTCAAGCGATTATGCACAGTTTCACTTGTGCATAAAAGGATTTGTGATGTGAATTGAAGCAAAACAGAGCAGAAGAGCAGAATCAGACAGAAGGTCAAGAAATCAATTAATGTGCTTAACCGGAACTATCCTCAAGAATTTGTAGATGCTATTTCATATTTCACCACTCCAATTATCTTTTGACATTGATTGTAAGGCAGTAAGCCTTTTTTTTTTAGCAATGAGCTCTAGGAAGTGTGCCTAAATGCAAGTGCATTCCCATTTTGTAAACATCTTTTTGAGTATACTCAGATAATATTGTGGATTGACCTCCACCGTGGTTTTTCTCCTAACAGGGTTTCCACATAAAATATCCTTGTGTTATGGTGTTGTGGTTGCTTTCTTTATGTTCATGCATATTTCTTTTGGTTGAATGTTACAAGTGCTTTAAAGATCATATTAATAAAGCTAAAAATTGAAGAACACTAATTCACCCCCCCTCTCAGTGTTCCTTGATTCCAACAATTGAACCTCCAGACGTAGGTAGTACTTCAAAAAGGAAGAAGGCCAGGACTCCAATAAAAGTGGTAGAAATTGATAGTCCACCTGATAATGAGGAAATAAATGACACAGAAAAGGAAGGGGATCAACTTCCTAGGGAAAAGGACAAGGAAACCCTATCACCTAAAGAATAAAAAGGGAGAAAATACAATTGCCACATTCAAAGTAGAATGAAGATGAACATGTCGGAGGATTCTCTCCTTTTCTTGATAGAGCAGGGAGTATACCGGAAGTTGAAGAAAATGTACATCATATTAATGAAGAAATAGAAGAAGTGCTTTAATCATCCTTTCCTAAGAACACTGAGGTAGAAAATGTACCTCATATTGATGAAAAAGTGGAAGAAGTGCCTCACTCATCCCTCCCTGAGGACACTAAGGAGGAAAATGTGCCTCATCTTGATGAGGAAATTCCTCATGCATCCTTCTCTATGGACACAGGGGATATAGAATCTAGTCAGAAAAATGAGGAATTAGAAAAGTTAAAGGCAGAAATTGTGGGGTTGAGAGCTAGGTTGCAGGATGACAAAGCACAAATTAACCAGCAAAAAGAAGAAATTGAGGTGCAAACTGCCATTGTACATAAAAGAGATCGGGAAATTGCAAAATTGACAGCACAAATGGAGGAAAAAGACAAGCTTATTGAGTAGCTGCAATACTAGATTCGACAATGGAACCAACAGTGTAAGCAACATCAGGTTGCTCTATGTGAAAAAGATAAGTGTATTCAAGATTTGAAAAATAATTTTATGCAATTATTCAGTGCTTTTGAAGAAGAAAAGAATAGACAAGAAATTGAATTAAATGCCTCTATGAGTAAAATTGTGGAGCTAGAACAAAATATGTAGGAGAGTGACACTCAACAAGTCATGGAATCAAAGGGGACACAAATTGAACCTATTGTTATACATTGGTTCCAGGTACGCATTCCCCCAATATTAATAAAATGGATAGAGCATTGCTATCTCTTGAAGGATGTGGAATTTGAGAATAATAGGTTAAAAAGGGAATTGGTGATGTTAAAAAAATCTTTTCATCAGGCATATAAGGGTAAACAGGATGCCTGTGAAATTGGTGAATTACTATTAGCCTGTAGAAGACCATCTAGGTTGTACTCCATGTTTCTTAATGAGCATCTTTTAAGATGGAAATTGCAAAGAATTCACCAAAACCAGCCACATGATCCTAATGACAGAGAATTTGTAAAAATATTTGTCGAGTCACTCCCTGAACAACAGAATTTGTTGTGTGAGTTCTTTGTTCATAATTTTCTCCTAGAGAAATATACAGATTTCTTTATTAACTTCTTTGTGGGAGAAGTAGAATTGTGATCATTCCTGTCTACAATGAAAAATCAACTTCACTAGAAAGATATATCAAGAGAATATGCATAGGAAAAAAATACTATAGGGTTGCAAATGAGGTACCCTCATAGGATGCCTTTCTCTTTCAAGGCACAATTTTTGGGTGTTAGACTTAAAAAGGAAGTACATGTCAAATACAATAACAATCTCTGGTTGTGTCATGATCACTTTTAGGAACAAGGGCCACAATTAATAGGACCAGCATGGAATGCATGCGAAGAGAGGTATGCCCCTCTTCCTATGCATCTCAAGAAAAGGGAAATAATTTCACCCCTTAAAATTAGATCATCCTACAGAAGAGTGGTAGCTTTGGACAAAATTCTTGAAGAATTAAAGATTAATTGGATTGATATGAGGTGCAGACCCCCTTGCTTCTTTCACCACCTCCTTCAGTATACACCAATCTGGACCAAAGTGAGGACAATTTTGCTAGGTGGAAACAAAGAGTCACTTTTCATCAGGTATTCTTAAGGAACCCAAAGACATTGCACATAGAGGCAGATGATGTGTATGATCTTAGTGCCATGTATGAGGAGATGAACAGGAGGAATGAAGGATAGGGGGCACACCAGAGAGCAGGAGGACCTACTTGGACTTAGGAAGGGGAGGAAATGATGAGGTAAAAATAACCTCATCAACATAATGGCCTCAATATGAAAATCTAAACCTTTCAACCCAAATTACCCTGCCAATTGATTACCTTTAGGAAAAATAATTGCTCTCTTTTTATGAATAAGTGTACAAACTTTACTTCTTGAAGCTAGGAAAATTAAGCTTATTTATGTTGATTTAATGGTTTAGTCTTTGAGCATTTCGCGAGTCAACTCCACTCTCAATCACCATTCCAATCAAAAGGGAAATGAACGTGGATCTTAATACTTTTGAAAACAAGTGAGCGGGTGTCAAAATTTCAAGAGCACACGTTTTGCGCCGAGTCTTCATAGTCTGTTATTTTTTAGTTTCAAAAAATTTATGGCTCGTGCGAGCCTCTTTAATATTGTATGTCATGGGCTTTAAAGTCCATCTGTTATTGGCAATATGTTAAGTGGAAAGTAGGATTTTGTTAGTTCTCTTCATATAAATATGTAACTATTGCAAATAATGAATAGAGAGAAGAAGATTATCGTTATGCTGCCAATATGTCTTTTGAGTAAAAAACTAGCATATGAATAAAAATGAGTTTTCCTGCCACTCTTTGAATTATTGAGTGATGTGAATGAATTCTTTGGAATGAAGTAACTTAGAGATTTCCAGTGCATGTGATCTGAGATAGTTGTAGACACACCTGAGAGTTGGCCACTCGAGGGTTATAGATAGATAAATAGATAAGTATTCTTTTCTTATTCTGTATTTTCTTTTAGTAGTTAACAATTGGAATTGCAATTCATTTTCATGCATATATGTTATGTTGTCAATGTCAAGCCTACAGGTTGTAACTAAGTCCATAGTTTCTGAGCTTAACATTTGAATGTCTCGAGCATCTTTCTTCAATTGATTCTGTTAAAAAAATTTATGTTAGGAGTTGGCTTGTTATCTTTTGCATTAGATAAATGTTTCCTAATTTCTTTACATGTTTTGCTTCTTCAACAATTTATGCATTCTTTAGGTTAATCATTTCCATGCTTTCTAGTTTAGTGGTGATGCTTTTCATATTTATATTTTTTTGTTTTCTAGTTTGAGTCATTTCCCACTTTCTAGATAGATGATTCATTGCTTTCTAGATTATGGGCCCTTTAGCTTAGAGATTTTATTTGGTTGGTTAGTATTTAGAAAACCTGAGAGAGAGAAGTTGAGATGTCTTCTATTGCATATAGTCGTTGGACACTGCCCAATTGATATATTGATGTGTTTATTCACTAAAGTGTTAGGACCTAATGACAGCCTGTCAATAAGTTTCAATGGATTAGAATAGGTTTTTTTGAAGCTTTTGTATTTTAATATGTTAGTTTTAATGGATGCTTAGTTTAGTTTTGTATTGAATGATATTACTGGATTGATTTTTAGTGGCTTGAATATGCTTCGAATTCTCATGGATCAAGTGTAGTCTGACCATAATAATTTATTCTTCACAACAGGTATTGCTCAAGTAGTAAGAATGGAAGCTATCAAAATTATTCTTTTTCTGCTCACAAGGACTTCAAATTTTATTAGATGGATGCCAAATTAGTTTTCTTGAATTGAGATTTGGAAGAATAAGTATACATAGAGATATCTGATGGATTCCAATTATTGAAAGAACTAAACATGGTGTGCAAACTCAAAAATGCATTGTATGGTCTCAAACAAGCTCCTAGAGCTTGGTATGCAAGGTTGGATAAGTACTTGCTTTAGCAAGGATTCAAGAAAGGTACCACAAATAGTAAACCTTACTTCAAGATTGAGGATGAAATAGTTTTGATAGTCATTGTGTATGTTGATGATATAATCTTTGGTGGAAATGATGAGATGTGCAAGAAGTTTTCTAAAGAAATGCAGAAGGAATTTGAGATGTCTATGATTGGTGATTTATCTTTCTTTCTTTGTCTTCAAATCGCTCATCTAAATGATGGTATCTTTATTTCTCAAGAAAAGTATGTCAAGGAGATGTTGAAGAAGTTTGGTATAGAAGATTGTATTAAACCAACAAGTACTCCCATGGTTACTGGTTGTCATTTGAGAAAAGATGATGAGTCTCCCTTGGCTGATCGGACTCTATATGGATCTATGATTGGAAGCTTGTTGTATCTAACTACTTCAATACCTGATATCATGCATGTAGTATGTTTGGTTACAATATTTCAAGCTAATCCTAAATAAATGCATGTGAAGGTGATCAAGAGAATCATTAGATATTTTAAGAGTACTCTTGATTATGGCTTGTGGTATCCAAAAGGTAATAAATTTGATCTAAGTGCGTGCACCAATGTTGATTGGGTTGGTTGTGTTGATTATAGAAGGAGTACCAATTGTGGAGCTTTCTTTTTAGGAAGTAGATTGGTTTCATGGCACAATAAGAAACAAGATTCAATATCATTATCAACTCTTGAGGAAGAGTATATTGCAACAATATCTTGCTATACAAAAGTGTTGTAAATGAAGCAAACATTGAAGGATATCAAGATAAAGTATGATGAGCCTATTCCTATTCTATGTGATAACACAAGTACTATCAATATTTCCAAGAATCCAGTGATGCATTCTAGAACCAATCACATATCAATTAGGTATCACTTTATAAGTGAGAAGGTTGCAGAAAAAGAAGTCAAGTTGGAATATATACCTACAAAATATTAGATTGCAAATATTTTCACCAAGGCTCTTGCAAAGGATACATTTAAGTATCTCTGATAGAAGCTAGGGGTAGTTTCCCATCCTTCTTCTTGCTAGATTCATATTTTTTGCATCTATATATGGGGGTAATTCAAGCCATATCCTTATTCTTAAACTGATGGTGGTTACCTCTGTAATGCTTGCGAGATGAGCAAAAGCATTTTAAAAAGTCCATTTCACTTTAAAAGGTTTACAAGTAAATAATGCCATTATTAAGAGTTTCCAAAGTAACTCAATGCAAATGAGTTAATTAAATTGCCTTTCTTGTATATAAAATATAACATTGCATTTCTTCATGATTAAGCACATGGCCAAGTATATCAATGCATTTTCACATATATAATCATTCATGCTCAAAATAGATCAATAAACCAATAAATAATTATTCACATTCAAGTGAGATCAATAAATTCAATAAATACATTTGTATCAATGTTACATCATAACCTTAATAGCACATCTATTTCAATGTTGCAGTAACAAATGTCAAATACAATTACATTTTACAAAGGGCTTTACAAGCCATATAGTAGAATACACAAGTACATCCATAGTAAAATAAAAACTCTAATCCTCCAACTACCATGACACCATCGGTCTTCTTGCGAGTTGGGCCAAGAGTGTGATTGAGGCGCCTTTTCCGCCCAACCACGAAGTACATGACTCCCTAGGGTTCCTTCCTAACTCGAAGGAATCCCCGGCCCTACATAAGGAGCCTAGCAACCTGACACAATAAAACAGGAGGGAACTCTCGATGCATGCCTGGTGCCTATATGCATTTCTAATATGAGAATACATATTTCTTGCAACAGGAGGTGGCAGAGACTCAAATACATATATTTCTAGGCTTTTTAAACAAATCCATCTATTTCAATGGTACAGGTGCTTGGCCAAGCATAAATAAAAAAAAGTGGTAGTTTCAGAAAAGGTAAAACTACCGTCTCTGTGGATCCACCTTCGGCATCCTATCCCGGAAGTTACCAAAATACAGTATAAAGAGAAAAACAGAAAATTATGCATTTTCCTTATATGCTTCATGCATTTCATTGATTCTAAAAAGAATTTCCTTCATTTTTTTTCCATATTCATAAAGAGTTAATCAAACTATTTTCAGTCACAATTGCAGTGAAGGTTATCGGTCTATAGAGTTCAAAGAAAGTTTTCAATGCATTCTTGTGTTCAATCTCAGTTTGGTTGATCAAGATAAATAGATTTAAAGTTTCAGAATTTAAATAAAATATGCTCTCTTTCTCAGCAAAATCACAAAGTCAACACGTTTTCCTCTATTTGATAAAAGATTTGTTTTCAGTTCATGCTACA
This sequence comes from Sequoia sempervirens, assembly GCA_007258455.2. NCBI lineage: Eukaryota > Viridiplantae > Streptophyta > Pinopsida > Cupressales > Cupressaceae > Sequoia > Sequoia sempervirens. The sequence goes on from VDFB02042354.1 coordinate 37,293, forward strand.
CTCTTGAGTGTTCTATGTTCCAAATCAGTTTCATTTGTATACAAGTTTGAGTATCATGTCATTTTCTTGTGTATTGTCACTGACAGAAATAATGTTTCCAATATAAAGCATTGATCATTGATTTACATTTTTAAACATATATACATGGGTTTATTTGAATCTTTGTGTATATTTATATATACATGTAAATATGCATCCTCTCATTCATGTTATAGACTCAGTCAGATTTGAAAGACAATAAAATATCAAAACACCTACAAATTTCTGGTTAAACAATAAATTCGGTAGGATAATACATGTAGAAAATAGAGGTTTGCATACTGACTTCTGTGTGTTTTACTGGAAGTTCTTATGAATATAATCTGGATGTCAACAACTGAGAAAATGTTTACACAGTTTCCAAAAGAAAGACTTCACATTTGCATGACACAAAAACTTCATTATTGCATTCTCAACATCACAATTACTTCTGAGGATTTCAATGTTACACAGAGTTATATAGGTACCTGTTTCTGAAACATGCATGACTGAGTAAAATTTACTCATTTACATGTTTATATATATATATATATATACTTATATTTACACAGTTGTATATATATATATATAAATACAGATTAACATAGTTATTTTCCTGCTCACATTTTACTGTCGTGCACACAGGAAAAAGCAATTTACAGTGTTCAAAATATATATTAAGCATCCCAAATAAAGATTGGGAACCTTGCCTCTCCCATAGGGAGGGCGCGGGTTGTGAGGAGAATGCGCCCTCTCCACAGGCCGCGGCCTGTGGAGGGCGCGAGCCTCCCCACAGCGCCGTCCCTTCCCTTGGGACGGGGCTGGGGGTTGTTTCCCCTCGCACACACAGTTAAACAATGAGATACCAGTGCCAAAAACTATGAAAACCACAATATTTAATTCGAACTTTTCAAAATAAAGTCAGGTAAAGATTTATAAGCAGAATTTTGTGTATATGTATATGTATATATATATATATATACATAGGAATGCAAATTCTTGTGTGTATATATATATATATTTATGTCTATTTGTTTATATATTTTTTATATGCTTTCATTCCTTTCAAAATATTCTGTACAGAAGAATAGCAAAAGAAGACAGAATCATGAATTACAGATTACAAAAGAATAATACCCCATTCTGGAAGAAAGAATTTGGACAATTTCTCACAAGGAAAACAAATAAAGAGAAGGTTCTCCCCCAAATTTTAAAACACAATTTGCAGACAATATCACAATTTTTGCATGCAAGCTCTCCAACTGTTTGCCAAAATTCGAACTAGATTAATAGAAAGAAAAGAAAAACCTGTTTAAAAACTTCCAATTGAAGATTCCCGAAATTTCCTTCAACCTTCTTCTCCTACGCTGGTTCTTTTCTGGTAAAGCTTCCCCCCTTTCTCCTGTCTTCTCTCCTCCTTAAATCCTTATCCCGTCTTCAGAAATTCATGCTAAAACCCCCTTCCAAATTTCCAAATGAAAAGAACTTCTTGGCAGCCATTGACACCCAAACTTCCAGAGAATATTGTTTTTCAAGAAGAAATTTCAGGAACCGTTTCTTCACGGGAATGTCTTTTCCTATTCTACATTAATTTCCTCTCTTATTAAGCCCTAATAGAAATTAAAACAAATGCAATTAAAAATATTTCAATTTTATTTCAATTTCATAAATAAATAAAATATAATAAAATATTTTCTATTACTTGCACAAAAAGTTAGATAAGTAATTCAAAAATACTTTCTCCATAAACACATATTCCATTTGGCTTATTATTTAAATATCACAATTAAGATAAATTTAGAAATCATGGAGTATGGAAACGCTGGCTACATTGATGGGTTATGGCATCGGTATGGCATTGCGTTTCATTGTTTGCGAAATACCGTCAAAGGCAGATGTCGAACCAGGGCGTGCCAAATGCAAACTATCCGCGGTTCTGGTGGTGGAGAGGTTCTGCTGTGGGAACTGGCCCATCGTCGCTCGCCGGTGTGCCGCGCGGCATCATGGTACTTCGGGCGCGTAACGGCGGCAGATGGCGGGAACGCAATCAAAGCAATAATTAAATCAATACTTCAATTTTGTTCTATCTTACATATTCAAAATAAAATGCATTCATAATTTCAAAAGTAAATACTTTTCACATTTCCACACCAAAGCATCGTAATAAATCATATTACTCTAGCACACATCATCATTCATAAAATAAATCCACACAAAGCCATAGACAAAACAACATCAAAGTCTGAGACGTGACATCCTTCCCCACTTGGAAGAGACATCGTCTCGATGTCTAAAAGCAAGTTACACAACAAGATTGAGATACCAGTATATCATAAGTCTCTACATGAAAGAAAAATAAGAGTATGCTAAGATCTCAAATGAGGAAAGACTCTATCTATATCCTCAGCATTCTCCCAGGTGGCATTATCCACCGAATACTAGTCCCACTGGACCCTATACTGCATAATATCTTTGTTTCACAACTTAACGTTGTGCTTTTCCAGAATCTTGACGGGCTCCACCTGTATCACCCCTGGGTCCTGAACCTACAATGCACGCCAATCAAGGATATGAGCAATATCTGGATGGTAGGGCTTAAGTACTGAGACATGAAATACATTATGTATCAGGGATAGAGCTGGTGGCAGAGCAAGCCTGTAAGCAACTGGATTCACCACCTCCAAAACATCAAAGGGGCCAACAAACCTAGGGGCCAACTTAGAGTTCTTGCCGAAAGAGATTGAACTCTCTGAACCCTCAAAAAGACCTTATCTCCTACAGAGAACTGCCTGAAGCTTCGGTTCTTGTTTGCTAGACTTTTCTGTCTATCCGCAGCTTGTTTCAATTTTTCCTTTTAATGATCTTCATTTGGTCTTCCATTTCTCTGAGCATCTCAGGGCCAATCACAACCCTGTCTTCTACTCTGTCCCAACTAATGGGTGTCTGACATTTATGTCCATAAAGAGCTTCAAAAGGTGCCATACCCAAAGAAGCATGGTAGGAGTTGTTGTAAGCAAACTCCACCAAAGGCAAATACTCCTCCCACTTATGTTGATGCTCCATACAATACATGCGGAGAAGATCTTCTACTACCTGATTCACCCTCTCTGTCTGACCATCGGTCTGAGGATGATATGCGGAACTGAAATTCAATTTAGTTCCCAAGGAAGAGTTCAACGTGATCCAAAACTTGGAAGTCATCCGAGTGTCTCGATCTGAAATGATCATTTCTGGCACTCCATGCAAACGGAAGATTTCCTGAACAAATTTTCTTGCTAGAACCATTGAACCGTCCTTGAGATTTCCAGGAATGAAATGAGCAACCTTTGTCAACTTATCCACCACAACAAGGATGGTATCATGTCGGTTCCTAGACATTGGCAACCCCTGAATAAAATCCATGGTGATAACCTGCCATTTATACTCTGGCACCTTATGTGGATATAAGAGTCCTGCCGGATGCACATGCTCAGCCTTGACTCGCTGGCATTCCAAGCATCGGGCTACATAAGAAGTAATATCCCTTTTAAGTCTTGGCCAGAAGTACAGTGGCCTAAGTCCTTCCATCATTTTTGTAATACCAGGATGTCCTGAGTATGGTGCATTGTGGAACTCCTCAAGCACCAACTCTCTCAAGTTTGCAAAACTAGGAATGTACATCCGTCCCTGGAATCTCAAAATCCCATCCGATTCAAAAACATAGCCATCATATTGACGATCCGAGGAATTCAGCCCTAGGGCTTGTTTCACCCTTTCATAATGTTCATCCCCAAGTAAGGATTGAACTACCTACTGCCTGAAATCTGATTTTATGGTAACCATGGCTGCAAGGTGCCTCCTTCTACTCAAGGCATCAGCCACCCTGTTTTCCTTACCTTTAATATATTCAATACCAAAGTCATACTCACTCAAAAATTCCAGCCATCGCCTATGTCAGGCATTAAGATTGGGTTGGGTGAAGATGTATCTCAATCCTGCATGATCTGTCTTTAGTTCGAAAGGCTTTCCCAAGAGATAGTGTCTCCACATCTGCAGAGCATGGACTATGGCTGCCAACTCCAAATCATGTGGTGCATAATTTAATTCATGTTGCTTTAACTTTCTCGATTCATATGCCACCACTTGCCCTTCTTGCATAAGAACTACTCCTACCCCTTCCCCTGATGCATCAATAATGACTATGAAATGACCATTCGGATCAGGCACAACTAGAATGGGTGCGGTAGTGAGTTTCTCCTTAAGCAGCTGAAAAGATCTCTCACACTTATCACTCCATTCAAATTTCTTTTCTTTCTTCTGTAGTGCAGTGATGGGTGCTGCAATTGTTGAGAACCCCCGAATGAATCTCCTATAATAACCTGTAAGACCCATGAAACTTCGAACCTCAGAGACATTCTGTGGTGTTGGCCAATCCATGATTGCCTTAATCTTTTTTGGGTCCACCGCTATCCCTTCTACTAAAATAACATGTCCCAAATAGTGTACCTCAGATTGAAAGAAGGTACATTTAGACATCTTTCCATACAGCTTATGTTCTCTCAGTCGCTGCAGTACAATTCTCAAATGCTTTTCATGTTCTTCCTCTGACTTAGAATAGATCAAGATATTGTCAAGAAAGATTAGGACAAAGTTATCTAAGCAATCTCGGAAGACACTATTCATCAGATTCATAAAAGTTGTAGGGGCATTACTTAGCCCAAAAGGTAGCACCGTAAACTCATAGTGCCCATACCTTGTTCTGAAGGCAATTTTGTGAATATCTTCTTCCTTCAACCTCAACTGGTGGTACCCCGATCTCAAATCAATTTTCGAGAATACCTTGGCGTCTTTCAGCTGGTCAAACAAGTCATCAATGCGTGGGAGCATGTATTTGTTCTTGATAGTGACCTTGTTAAGCATCCTATAGTCAATGCATAACCTCAAGGTTCCATCCTTTTTCACAAAAATTACCGAAGCTCCCCAAGGCAACACGCTTGGTCTAATAAAACCCTACTTCAACAATTCCTCCAGTTGGGCCTTAAGCTCAAATAATTCTGTTGTGTTCATCCTGTAAGGAGCTTTAGACTGAGGTTCTGCCCCTAGTAGCAAATCAATAGAAAAATCAAACACACGCCTAGGCGGTAGCTCAGTTAGCTCTACAGGAAAAACATCCTCAAATTCTTTCAGAATGGGATGATCATTTATTGAGGATTCTTTCTCATCAAGGTCCTTGACCTTTATTGCAAAGATAGTGCATCCCTTCCGACTTTCCTTTTTCAACTGCATGGCGGAGACTTTCCTAAGCTCCAAAGGCTTTTTAACGCCACAAAACTCCACATGGTTTCCTCTATCATCAAGACACTTTATTGACTTCTCTTCGCAATCAACAAGAGCCTTATGTTCAGAGAGCCAATTTATCCCTAATATTACATCGTAAGACCCCAATGGTGCAACATACAAATTCACTTGCGTTTGAAGGTTAGGGAGTTCAAGTTTACTGAAATACATGCATTGCTCTACCTTCCTCTCTACCCGGTTTCCATATTGAAATTTCCAAGAATTTGCCATATAACTTGGTCTAACTGATAACTTAGTCAAAACATGAGGATCTACAAAACTATCAGTAGCACCAGTATCAATCAAAACAGAAACAGGGCATCTAAACAATTTACCCAATAGCTGGATAGGAGTGGCTTGATAATCTGCTTGGCGATTGTCAACCGCCGCATGAATATGATGCTGATTCCTGTTATTTTGTTTGTTACTCCTCTGAGGGCACACACTGGCATAATGCTCGCCACCACAAGTATAACAACCTCCACGAGGTTCTTTGGACTTGTCAAAAAAATCTCTCCTCCGATTATCATTCCTTTTATTGAAATTTCCCCTCTTGTTGTTATTTTTCCTGTTTCCATCATTGCGGTCTTGAGGACTACCATCCCTCTTCAGATTTCTGATTTGCCTGTTATCATTCCCTTGATTTTCCTATTTGCTCTGACCACCCTAATTGTTGTTACCTTGACGATTTCCTTGAAACTTCTTATTGCCATACTTGGTTTCCCTGCTCTTCTTATAGTTAGTAGCTTGTTGTAGCTTGTGCTCCTGTTTAATTGCCAAATCAAAAACTTCATCCATGGTGGCCGGATTATGCAGATCTATTTCATTTCCAATTTGAGGTCTAAGCCCCAAAATAAATTTCTGAACTCGAAACCTCTCATCATGCTGGTACTGGGGTGCGTACTTAAGCAAGTGAGAAAATTTCTCCCAATACTGAGTCACTGTCATGCCACCCTGTATGAGAACCTGGAATTCTGTCATTTTCCTATCAAAATAAGATTGTGGTAACCACCTCTTTCTAAATAGCTGTAGAAACTTATCCCAAGTTACCTTCCCATGCATAAACTGCTTATCCGCCCTTTCATTCTCCCACCAAGTAGCAGCCTCACCGGTGAGCTGATAAGAACCCCATTCAGCCTTTGTTTCATCAGATAGATTACGTAGGGAAAAATACTTCTCCATCTCTATAACCCAGGCTTTTGCTCCATCTCCAAAAATTTTCCCATCAAATTTCGGAGGAGCGACCTTCTTAAGGTCTTTTCCCAACTCCTCAGCCACCCTATTTAGATTTCCTTCATTTCCAGGTGGTTCAACATTTGTTTCTCCATCGGTTACATTTGTGTTTAACCCTTGACGGCCAACTTGCCAATCCTGTTCTAGTTCCTCAATTCTAGCCCCCTGACTTTGCAACAAGGCCAAAATTTGATCCAGTTTATCATTGGGATCTCCACGAGATCCTCCAGCCCGCTTGTAAACTCTACCCTCCATTTAAGGTTATCCTGGTTAAAGCACAACATCATACGTAGTTAGGCATAGGTCCTAGAGTTGAACCTTGCTGCTCTGATACCAAAATGTAACGCTTGTGAGATGAGAAAAAGCATTTTAAAAAGTCCATTTCGCTTTAAAAGGTTTACAAGTAAATAATGCCATTATTAAGAGTTTCCAAAGTAACTCAATGCAAATGAGTTAATTAAATTGCCTTTCTTGTATATAAAATATAACATTGCATTTCTTCATGATTAAGCACATGGCCAAGTATATCAATGCATTTTCACATATATAATCATTCATGCTCAAAATAGATCAATAAACCAATAAATAATTATTCACATTCAAGTGAGATCAATAAATTCAATAAATACATTTGTATCAATGTTACATCATAACCTTAATAGCACATCTATTTCAATGTTGCAGTAACAAATGTCAAATACAATTACATTTTACAAAGGGCTTTACAAGCCATACAGTAGAATACACAAGTACATCCATAGTAAAATAAAAACTCTGATCCTCCAACTGCCGTGACACCATCGGTCTTCTTGCGAGTTGGGCCAAGAGTGTGATTGAGGCACCTTTTCTGCCCAACCACGAAGTACATGACTTCCCTGGGTTCCTTCCTAACTTGAAGGAATCCCCGGCCCTACATAAGGAGCCTAGCAACCTGACACAATAAAACAGGAGGGAACTCTCGATGCATGCCTGGTGCCTATATGCATTTCTAATATGAGAATACATATTTCTTGCAAAAGGAGGTGGCAGAGACTCAAATACATATATTTCTAGGCTTTTTAAACAAATCCATCTATTTCAATGGTACAGGTGCTTGGCCAAGCATAAATAAAAAAAAGTGGTAGTTTCAGAAAAGGTAAAACTACCGTCTTTGTGGATCCACCTTCGGCACCCTATCCCGGAAGTTATCAAAATACAGTATAAAGAGCAAAACAGAAAATTATGCATTTTCCTGATATGCTTCATGCATTTCATTGATTCTAAAAAGAATTTCCTTCATTTTTTTCCATATTCATAAAGAGTTAATCAAACTGTTTTCAGTCACAATTGCAGTGAAGGTTATCGGTCTATAGAGTTCAAAGAAATTTTTCAATGCATTCTTGTGGTCAATCTCAGTTTGGTTGATCAAGATAAATAGATTTAAAGTTTTAGAATTTAAATAAAATATGCTCTCTTTCTCAGCAAAATCACAAAGTCAACACGTTTTCCTCTATTTGATAAAAGATTTGTTTTCAGTTCATGCTACACTCTTGAGTGTTCTATGTTCCAAATCAGTTTCATTTGTATACAAGTCTGAGTATCATGTCATTTTCTTGTGTATTGTCACTTACAAAAATAATGTTTCCAATATAAAACATTGATCATTGATTTACATTTTTAAACATATATACATGGGTTTATTTGAATCTTTGTGTATATTTATATATACATGTAAACATGCATCCTCTCATTCATGTTATAGACTCAGTCAAATTTGAAAGACAATAAAATATCAAAACACCTACAAATTTATGGTTAAACAATAAACTCAATAGGATAATACATGTAGAAAACAGAGGTTTGCATACTGACTTCTGTGTATTTTACTGGAAGTTCTTATGAATATAATCTGGATGTCAACAACTGAGAAAATGTTTACACAATTTCCAAAAGAAAGACTTCAGATTTGCATGACACAAACTTCATTATTGCATTCTCAGCATCACAATTACTTGTGAGGATTTCAATGTTACGCAGAGTTATATAGGTACCTATTTCTGAAACATGCATGAATGAGTAAAATTTACTCATTTACATGTTATATATATATATATACTTATATTTACACAGCTGTATATATATATATATATATATATATATATATATAGATTAACATAGTTATTTTCCTGCTCACATTTTACTGCCGCGCACACAGGAAAAATCAATTTACAGTGTTCAAAATATATATTAAGCATCCCAAATAAAGATTGGGAACCTTGCCTCTCCCATAGGGAGGGCACGGGCTGTGAGGAGGCTGCGCCCTCTCCACAGGCCGCGGCCTGTGGAGGGCGCGAGCCTCCCCACAGCGCCATCCCTTCCCTTGGGATGGGGCTGGGGGTTGTTTCCCCTCCCACACACAGTTAAACAATGAGATACCAGTGCCAAAAACTACGAAAACCACAATATTTCATTCGAACTTTTCAAAATAAAGTCAGGTAAAGATTTATAAGCGAAATTTTGTGTATATGTATATGTATATATATATACATAGGAATGCAAATTCCTGTGTGTGTATATATATATATATATTTATGTCTATCTGTTTATATATTTTTTATATGCTTTCATTCCTTTCAAAATATTCTGCATAGAAGAATAGCAAAAGAAGACAGAATCATGAATTACAGATTACAAAAGAATAATACCCCATTCTGGAAGAAAGAATTTGGACAATTTCTCACAAGGAAAACAAATAAAGAGAAGGTTCTCCTCTAGATTTTAAAACACAATTTGCAGACAATATCACAATTTTTGCATGCAAGCTCTCCAACTGTTTTCCAAAATTCGAACTAGATTAATAGAAAGAAAAGAAAAACCTGTTTAAAAACTTCCAGTTGAAGATGCCTGAAATTTCCTTCAACCTTCTTCTCTTGCGCTGGTTCTTTTCTGGTGAAGCTTCCCCCCTTTCTCCTGTCTTCTCTCCTCCTTAAATCCTTATCCCGTCTTCAGAAATTCATGCTAAAACCCCCTTCCAAATTGCCAAATGAAAAGAACTTCTTGGCAGCCATTGACACCCAAACTTCCAGAGAATATTGTTTTTCAAGAAGAAATTTCAAGAACCGTTTCTTCACGGGAATGTCTTTTCCTATTCTACATTAATTTCCTCTCTTATTAAACCCTAATAGAAATTAAAACAAATGCAATTAAAAATGTTTCAATTTTATTTCAATTTCATAAATAAATAAAATATAATAAAATATTTTCTATTACTTGCACAAAAAGTTAGATAAGTAATTCAAAAATACTTTCTCCATAAACACATATTCCATTTGGCTTATTATTTAAATATCACAATTAAGATAAATTTAGAAATCATAAATCTTTTAAAACTGCTATTATTAATTAATTTATATTTATGTTATTATTTTATTATTTATTTATTTTATCCATTTATTATTTATTTTGCAAATAATTCAAAGCAATCCATTTAGAATAGACATTGCCTAAATGCAACTATATGATTCTAGGTGTTGTGTGTGTGACCGAGAGTTCTTCCTCTTTTACCCTGTCGGGAAGCTAAACTTCTTTCCTCAATCACACTCTTGGTCTTCGAACACCTGCAACTCATGTGCACTCAGGCACGCAACAACGAAATCGTATTAGTAATCGATATAGAGATATAAATCAAAGCAATAATTAAATCAATACTTCAATTTTGTTCTATCTTACATATTCAAAATAAAATGCATTCATAATTTCAAAAGTAAATACTTTTCACATTTCCACACAAAAGCATCGTAATAAATCATATTACTCTAGCACACATCATCATTCATAAAATAAATCCACACAAAGCCATAGACAAAACAACATCAAAGTCTGAGACGTGACAACCTCTCAGGGGGAGTAGGTAGTGGTTGTTGTTGACAGGGGGAGCATGTAAGTTGTTTCAAGGAGAGAATGTACATCAAAGGGGGAGAGTTTGAAGAGAAGAAATTATGCTCAAAAGGGGGAGAAAAAAGGTCCTTTTTCCCTTTGTATTTGATGTCAAAGGGGGAGAGAAATGTGCACCTAAGGGGGAGAGAGATTGTGCACCAAAGTGGTGTGAGGATTATTCTACCATCAATGACAAAGGGGGAGATTGTTGCATCTTGATAAGCTTGGTTATCATTGATCTCAAAAGTATGTTTTAGATTGTTGCAGTTTGGTTGTCATTAAGAGTTGTTGATGTCAAAAGAGAGTTGCATTATAGCTACCAGAGTCTTTGAGAAATGCTCTGCATTTCTCCAAATCATCTATATTATGCATTCCATCAAAACTAATTGAACCTTTTCCACATATCTTAGCAGATGTATCATCACCAAACTTAACTAGACCTCCTTCATATTTCTCAAGTATAAAAAACTTACTTTTATTACCGGTCATATGATTTGAGCATACATTATCAATGATCCAGTATTTCTTCTCCTCTCTAGCATGAAAAGCAATTATAATAGTTATTTCAACATTATGACCTACTTTCGGATCACTTTCCTTCATACATCTCTTAGAGTTAGCAGAATTAGATTCAACATTTATAGCCATGAACAAGAATTCACTATCCACATCATCCGCATAGCCAAATTCATCATCAAATATTCTGGCATCTTCTCAAACATAATAACTTTTCTTAACATTTTTTCCTTTTTTCTCCTTATTTTTATCATTCAAAGCTTTGTTTGGACATCTTGAGGCATAATGACCTATCTTTCAACAACTAAAACATTTGAAAGGTAACTTACCTCTATACTTTCTAGTACCCTTTTTCATTCTCCTCACAAAATTTTCTTGTACATCATCAAAATCCTCCTAATCTGATTCCTCGGTCTTCTCTGATTTTTTGGCCTTAAAAGTAGTCTCAACTTTTGTATTACTCAGGCCACATTCTCTTTTCAAAAGTAGATAAAGCACCATACAATTGATCTCTATTATATTTTCTTAAATCCTAAGCTTCCTCGGTAGTAAAAACTTATGACTATAAGCTTTAGGAAGAGTTCTCAATACCTTTTTTTACCACTTCTTCTTCAAGCTTTCCACCAAGACCTCTGATGAATTTGACAGTCTCATCCACCTTATGCATGTAGCTTGTAATGTTTTCATCTTCTAACATCCGCATGTTCTCAAATATGATCTTTAGATTTTGCATCTTAGTTTTCTTGATGTTATCATCTCATTCATAAATACTAAATCCAACTTTTTCCAAATCTCTTTAGCATTTTTTAGATTCATAACTTTCACAAGTTCAATATTAGAAATACCACTTAAAAGAGCATACCTTTCTTTACCATTGTTTTCATAGGCCTTGATTTGATCATCAATACGCATGCCATTTGTAGGCATAACGTATCCAATCACAATAGGCTTCCAAATTCCATATCCAAGGGATACCAAAAACCTTCCATTCTGGTCTTTTAGAATGCATAATTTGATCCATCAAACAAAGGAGCATCTCTCTTGTGTGTCATCCTAGATCTACCTCAAGTGATTAAGCTTTATTCTAAGGAACCTTTCTCTAATACCAATAGTTTAATGTGCAAGACAATTGAGAGGGGGGGTGAATCACTTGTACATTAAAACATCAAAACCCTCATTAACATTCAAATCCACATAAACTTCATTAGCCTTTAATCTGTTAGAATGATTTAGCACGAAAGAAAATAATAGAAAGTGAAACACATCAACACCATGCACAATTGAACACCAAATTTACGTGGAAAACCTGAGGAGGGAAAAATCACTATGAGCATAGCTCACAATATAAATAATTGCAACACCAAATACAATAGGCTCACTACCCAAAAGAAAGAAGAGATCACTACCAGATTATAGAAAAGAAGAAAATAAGATTGTTACAATGAGAAATTCATCTCAATGCAATAGAAAATTCCACCATAGAATCACTAACACATTTGCATCCTTTCTGAAGATTGTAGACACCTTCTACTCACTGCATCCAATAGTCTAACTCATTAAATCTTGCACTGCACTTCACAAATTCACACTTCACAACTCTACAATTTGCATCACACCCACTACTCACTCATCCTCCATCAACACAACACTCATTTATACCTTACCTTGAAAATATTCTCCAAGGTCGTCTATGCACCTCAACCATGCAAACTAAAATTAGGTCAACACCAAAAAATTCTCGTGGCGGAAAGGAATGAAGGAAGACCACATCACACCTTAATTCAAACCTAAATACACTCATACATGCCACACCACACTTCCACAATCACCGAAGAAAATCTACAATTAGTGTAAACACCCAAGGTTGATTGAACCCGTGTAAACACCATTAAACAATTAAGTACATGCTTCCTTTAATCTTGAGACAACTCTCAAACAACAAACATCACTTGAAAAAAATCTAGAATGTTCCACAAATACCATAAAATTTAACAAATTCCTTTGCAACAGCTTTCACCTAAAGAAAAAACTCACCATGTACACCCAGTTAACCTTTTACATACTATAACTCAAGAAACTAAATTTCAAAGCACCAAACCACAAACAACTTCATTCAAAGCTAGATATGAACCTTACCAACACAATTCTAGAACCACAAGACCAAAACACAAACTATGGAGAAATGTGGAGCAAAACCATTTCTCTTAGATAACAGTACAATACACATAGTTCACACAATGGTGAGCACAACTTTCACTACACAGTGATATAGAATAAGAAACTCTAGAAATTACACCACTAAACACATTTGATCAACATATCCAAACCAAACAAGAAGATCTTCAACATAGAAGAAATGTAGAGCAAAACTAGAACACCACTCTGTATTCCAAAGCACCTCTACAACACATTGCTTCCTATTTTATTCAAATTGTCTCAAAAGCACTTGGAAACAAAGCACCACAAACACATTATCATCATCTAGAACACCTCCCTATCACAACCAAACTAACTGCAACATAGAAACTTAACCATACACATTCTTATCAAAGAAACACTAGAGGTTAACACTAGTAACACTTACTAATGACAACATAATGAAACTAATCAAAACATCATCAATAGACTTTCAACAAATAGCATGAACCAATTGACATCAATGACAACACAAACATAAGCCTATTGACATCAATGAAAACACCAACTACTCATACTTGCAACAACTATATGGTCAAAAAGAAACAAAAGGATTTTTAGGAAAGAAGATCAATCTAAAGCAGTAGTCCATAAATTGAAAACTCTAATATCAGAAACAATCATGGACCATATTCTAAAAATTCAACCATTAGGCAGTGGTAAAATCTTCACGTCTTAGGATTTTCAAATTTGGCTTCTTGGGAGAATATTCAACTAATCACATAAGGATCCATTCAAACAACTAAACTCAATCTAGTGAATAGGATGTTGATTCGTTGGCAACCTACTCAATTAGAAAAATAGAAACTCAATTTTGATGGTAGCTCCCACATAAACCCTAGTATATCAGGGGTGGGTTGTGTAATTAGGTATGGTAAGGGGGTAGTGTTTTGTGGTTACACAACACATCCCAAGTTTCTTATGAAAGCTTGGGGACCCAAATTTTAAAGTACCAACTCAACAAAGTGAAAGGAAATGGCTAGATAAGTTAACTGCAAAAGGTCACAAATTGCCACTCGAACAACTAAAATTTGAAAGGGAAGTTAGCTAACTAGGTTTTTGGGTAAATCAAGTTTGAATACATGGATTTAGGTAAGTTGATCACTTTGAATTTGGTAAGTTAGGTCATTGCATAGCAAGATTGAAATCTCTAAGTAGAAAATACAAAATGTTGTAGGATTGTGAGTGTGTCATGTGAAGTATAAAGGTGCACTGCTAAATTCTTAGGGCTTAAGTTGACACAATTTTTAAGTTTGAGAAAGGTGTTAGATCAAGTGTTTAGGTATTTGGGTAATCAGTCTTCATAAAATCCATAACAAAGCAATCCCTAAGGTATTGTTCATTTGTCTCTAGTATTCTTGATAAGGCCAAAAAACCTAAAAACCCACATAAGAGGAAGTATCTAAAAAGGCAGAAACACGTTATTTTAATCACAAATTTATAACATATAGGGTGATCCCACAATACTGGTTTACAATTTTTGGCCAAACTAGACATTGAACTGATTTTTTCTAACTAAATCTTCACTTTCAGACACCTATAGTGGCTAAACCGTGAGGAATTTGAAGATGATGTAAACTAGTGATTTGTGACATTTTGTCTGTAGATTCTAAATATTTTTTTTTCAAAAGTTTTGGAATCAGATTGCACTTATTTTTCCATCTCCTTCGAAAATTAGTTTTTTCAGTAAACACCATTTTTAAGGAGTGATGCTCACCATATAACACATAAATTTTTTTCCATGAAGGATAAAATTCTAATCTTTTTGAATTTAAATTTGTAACTATGATATCTAGTGCTTCCAATTGGTTTCATAGTGTTTTATTGAATATTTTTTCCTTAATCAAGTTTCAAAGTCAAACCAATTACAATTTAGACATAGGCGGACTGTATAACACGTAACGTTTTTTGTATGTATCAAAATTCAAATATTTTTTGTTGGATTAAGGACTTCAATATCTAGTGCACTCATATTTTTTAAAAAATTGTTTTGATAATTTGTTATTTTTCCACATGTGCAGAACAGAGAGCTTGATTTTCGGTGAAAAACCTACATTCATAAACAATAAAAATAAATATAATAATCAAATTAAATTTAATTAAAATTATACTTTTTTGGAAGCTTATATTAAGGACTACATACTTACAAAAAATGAATTTTAAATGAATTCATTTGATCCCCCAAAAGGTAAATCAAAAGTGGTTTTTTATGAGCATCTTGATAGGTGTAAAGGAGACTCCATTATAGGTATGGTTTAAAACTAGTGGGGTTCTATCCAAGGGGGCTTGGTCTAAGGTGGTTTGATCAAACCCTCTTCAATTGAAATCCTTTAAATGGAACTTTTCAAGGCTTAAATCATTATATTTTCTAAAAATATGTGATTTCAGCAAAAATCAATATCTTCCAGAAAGTGTAAACCACTATTGTGGTAGCACCCTATAAAGGGTTAGGACCATATAAGAATGATTTTAATAATTTTTTCTTCTATTAGGTTGATTAAAAGACTTAAATGTTGCAAGTTTCAGTGATTTGGAGTGTTGATGCAAGTTGGAAAGGTGGAAGATTGTAATAGAGATGCAAATGCTCATACATATCAAATTCTTGTGGGAAGGAAATGATAAAGGATCGAAGTAAAGAGATTGAAAAAGGTAGTAGGAAAGGAACCCAAAGACGAATACGCAAAAGAAATATTTGAAGGAAAGTGAGTAACTAGGAAAAGGAAGATCCCTATTTTTTACAAGCTAACACAATTGTGAGATTTTATTAACGTACATTAGTGGATGTTTTCCTAGAGTTGAAACTCAATGTCGGGATCAAGAATTTTGAAGGGAAGTGCTATAGAATTTTTCCTACGGTTTTTGAGGACTAAAGAACCCAATGTGTATTTATCTGCAATTTTCAAGCATTTCAATTATAGCGAAGGAAGTCAAAGTAACTTTGACTTTATTTTCATATCCTGGGATAAATATCTATTGATTGTCACCAATGATTTTGTGTCATGTGTTATTCCATGATTGGCTTATTTTCACTTAGCCATGTGCTATATTTGATCGATTGATGCCTTGTATTCTATAAAAGGAAGAATGTTATTATTTTTTGAGGATAAAAAATTATTGAAACAATTAGACTAAAATTGGAAAATCACCAATTTTACATTTAAGTCATGTTTTTAGTTCAATTTTAGTATAAAAACTTGTATTCATAGTAGGATTTTCTAATATCAAAGAAAATTTGAAGGCTATTTCCTCGTCGCAAATTTTATGTAGTCGTAAGCTATTTGCTCCAACTAGAAGAGTCAATTTACTATACTAGATTTGGGTGCAATTTGATATTGTTCTAGTAGTGAGTGGTTATTTTCTATAAACTTCTTGCATTATTTTCTATGTAGATGTGAAGCAATCTGGTGAACTACAAAACATTTTATGCTTTAATTTGGTTATTTCTCTGTGAATGCATGGATAATAGTTGGGAGCATTTAACTTCTTAGGCTCTTTTCTCTCTTAAATCTAATCTTTCAATAGTTTTCTTTAAATGATTTAGACTAATGAAGTATGAATAGTGATGCATGTTATATCTACTAAATCCTTACATTACTTCATCTTTTCAAAGTTTCAAAGTCTATAAAACCAGTGGCCTCTTATGTTTAACAACAATTTGTACAATGAACCCTGAGTGAACCTAGTGCATCAAGACCTGACATTCTTGAGCCTTGGGATAGCCAAAATTTGCTTTAAATGGGAAATCTTATAAACTCTTTCAAGATAGATAGGTTCCTTTGTTCATTTAGTAAAGATTTATCTATATTCAACATTGTGTGTGTAACAGCCACGCCAACAGGTAGTTTTGGTTGCACTAGTTTTAAATCTTCCTATGGATTCGAATAATAAAGTAGAAGCTCAAGAACTTCTATCTAGGATCCATTTGGTAAAGGAACAAAACATCCAATAAATTCAGATTGAAGGGACTAATTAAACATAATAAATTCATGTAAGACCATTGCATCCCCATCTTAGTAGCTAAATTATCTTTTGCGACAAATTATCCCCTACTACAAGAACTTAACAACTTCCACATAAGTCATTGCTATAAAGAGGAAAATCACCTTGTAGATGGGCTTGCAAAATTTTCTTGTGATTCTACAAACAAGATCACCCACTTCACTAAAATAGAACTCCTATTGAATCCTCTCCTCCAATAAATTTCCATCAAAGATTGCAAACCCATTTGAGTGGTTCATTTTAACTTCTTTTTTTGCATGTATGGATAAGTCACCATGGAGTCTGATATCATGTTTTGGATAATCAAATTAATGATAAAAAGGATGTCATAAGTCAACCACATTCATTTATATATGTGATCTCTCTTGTGTGAATGACTGCACCCAAGATCGTTGGTACAAGATCATAGATTGGTAACGTGTATTTTCCTAGTGGACATCATAACTCTTAATATTCCCAATTAATCCCTAGGGATCACAATAATTATCTACAATGTGGAAACATACCATCATTTATAAGTTTGGCAAGGGGGATTAGAAGCAAGTGAATTCCCTTTTAAGGCATGCAATCTCAAAGCTTTGATATTCAATCAGCCTCTTTCCTTTGGCTATTTCTGTGTTTTGTGTTTTCTTTGGCTATCTGCTATCCCTTTTTCTCACCTATTATGTGAAAAATGGAGCTCAAGTGGTCCAACAAACAGGTACATATCCCAATCCCCAAATGGGAGTATGTATAATTTGATGTGTTCACAATAGAGATGTTGAATAAGGTTTTCAAGGTGGACTATGCTAAGGTAGAAATGGTGATTAGAACAATTGTCAAGGATCAAATTCTCTAGATCTAACCATGCCTACTATAGCTATCATAGGTAGTGTTGGTGTTTTTTAATTCCCAACCTAATCTTCAAAATAATCAATAGGATTGCCATTCCTAATGATCAATTACTTTGAGGGATTGGAAAACGACTAGGAGAAAGTTGATAAAACTTTCTCTCTTCACTTTGGGCTCCACAAGACCCAGGAGGGTGATCCTTGATAGTATTTGAAAGACCTCCTTTTCCAATTATCTTGAATACAATAAATATCATATATGTTCTTGATAGATTTGCTTGATGATTATGAAAATTTGAAGATCTAGCAAAATCCTTTAAGAAATTCAACAATGCATAGCAGGAGAACATGCAACAACATCTAATTATCAAATAATTCAAATTGAAATTAATATTCATGATTTTTCTTTAAGTGTGAGACCATGGATATTGTAACAAA
>VDFB02042355.1:0-98859 GCA_007258455.2 Sequoia sempervirens
ATTGTTTCAGTGAGGGGTCCACAAATACTACTGAAGTTTCTAATCAACTTTCTATAAAAACTAGCCAAACGATGGAAAGATCTCACCTTGGTAGCAGTTCTTGGGGTAGGCCATTCCAAACTAGCCTTCACCTTCTATGGGTCCATCTTGAGACCTTTTCTTTGAGACAACAAACCCCAAGTACACTAACTCCCTCTTCACAAAACTGCACTTCTTGATTAATCAACAGTTTCTCTTCTCTTAACTTCTCAAAGGCTCTCCAAATATGCATCGGATGCTCATCCAACGTCTTACTGAAAATCAAAATATCATCTAAATACACAATAACAAAACTTCCCAGAAATTCTTTTAGTACCTCGTTCATGAGCCGCATGAATGTGCTCAGTGCATTGGTTAGCCCAAAAGGCATGACTAACCACTCGTACAGGCCCTCTTTGGTCTTGAAGGCAATCTTCCATTCATCTCCCTCTCGAATCCAGATCTAGTGATATCCACTCTTCAGATCAATCTTTGTGAAGTACTGAGCTCCACTCAAACAGTCCATCAGGTCATCCATCCTTGGCAGGGGAAATCTGTACTTGATTGTTATCTTGTTTATGGCTCGGGGAATGCATTGCATCCTCCTCCCCATCCTTCTTTTGTAGTGCTAGTATTTGCAGGTACACACATGGACTCAAACTCTCTCATTATCAAACCCTTTCTCAACAACTCTTGAACTTGTCTATTCAACTCTTCATTTTCTATTGGAGTCATTCTATGAGCTGCCTTATTCCACAGCAAGGCGGCTCGAGGGAATCAAGTCAATTTGATGGTGATCTTCTTTGTGGTGGTAAGCCCTGGTACATTATCAGAAACAATATCCTGAAACTCATCCAACATCCCAGAAACTTCTTCTGGAACCTTCTCACTATCCTCCTTACTCACTCTAGGAATCAATGCATAACACACACGCTCATGCTTCATACCTTCTAAAAAATTTCTTTCATCTACATAATAAATTCTAGCACTACTGCATACCTTTTCTCCGATCTCCTTCAGGGGTTTCAACTTGTGACGAACCCCATCCTTTGTCAAGGAATAAGTGTTTGCATGGCCATCATGTATAGCTCGCCTATCGAACTGCCATAGCCTCCCCAACAACATGTGACATGCATCCATGGGGACGATATCATAGAGTACCTCATCATGGTAGCTCCCAATCTTGAACTTTACTAGGCACTGCTCATTAACCAAAACTTTGTGGTATTTCTGCAACCAGGCAATCCGATATGGATGCGGGTTCCTTTCCCTCTTCAGCTTCAACTTTGTGACCATCTTTTCTGACACCAGATTATTGGTGCTCCCACTATCAATAATGATATCACAACATTTTCTTTCACACTTGCACCTTGTGTGAAACAGATTCTTCCTCTGTTATAGTTCATTTTCCTCACTCACCAGGGCTCTCCTAATCACTAGGGATTCTCCCCTTTCAACATCATCTGAATGTTTAGATTGGGCCTCCTCATCTGCATGCGCAACCCTTCCACAACCTTCTGGCCTTTTGTCTTCCCTTCCTTGGAGTTGTGGACATTCATAGGCTCGATGCCCTTCTTCACCACACTGGAAACACGTTCCTTTAAAACCACCTCTTCCATATCCTTGTCCATATCTCCCTTGTCCTCTACCTCTTTGATCACCACTATTTTGATCACGAGGGCGGTAAAAGTTGTCATTCCTTTGGCTTCGGCTGGTACCCACATCTTCACTTTTCTTTTCATCATCATTTCGGCTTCTTGAAGGTCTTCCACTGCCCCTTCCACTTTGACCTCCTCGTCCTTTTTGCTTGCCATCAAATCTTTTGTTTAGCTTCTCTTCCACCTTCAGAGCAAACTGATACACATCCTCAATGGTGGTCATTCTGACTAGGCTTAACTCCTCCTGAATGCTCGGTCGTAACCCATTAAGATATCAGGCTACCTTCTCCTTATTGGCCTCTGTGTGGCCCGTTCTGATAATTATCTTGTGAAAATATTTAGTATATTCTTTCACAGATCTACTTCCTTGCTTCAACCCTTGCAATTTTTTCAACAGATCTAACTTGTAGTTCACTGGTATGAACTGCTTCTTCAGTTTCTCTACCATGAAATCCCATCTGGTGATATTTCCTTTTCCTCTTCGATTTCTTTCCAACTAGACCTCTTTCCACCAAATACTGGCATGGCCCTTCAGCTTCATTTTCGCAAACTTAACCTGATCTGGGTCCTCTATTTTCTCATACTCAAAATATTCTTCTAGCTTGTTGATCCAGTCGTTCAACTCTTCTAGGTTTAGACTTCTGGAATAATTGGGGACTTCTGCTTTGGGTCTTTTCCTGATCTTTGAAATGGCCCTTATTAGCTGCATTTTGTCATGATCAATTGCTTCTTCTTCCTCTTCTATATTTGAACCTTCTTCCTCTCATTCATCCTCACTTTCCTCCCTTAGGTTTAACCCTCTTCTTAACTACTCTTGTAACGCATCAATCTGTCTTTGGAGGGTTGCCAGTGCATCTCTTCCACCAGCATTTCTGTTGTCTTGGCCACCTCTGGCACCACCATGCCTACCAGGCATCACTCTTGGAGGCATCTTTCTTGACCTCGACCCACAACCACGGTCCTGGTGCGAACTGCCTCACGATCGGCGATCTATCCACACGCTCAAGAAAACCCGCTCTGATACCACTTGATGAGGGAACGCCCGAGACTTAGAAAATAACCCACAAAAAAGAGAATAATTTTATTATTCAAAAAATGGAGCTTCTTACATGTAGAGGATCTCAAATCCCCAAGTTCTGCAACACATGCAAGTTACAGAAAGCTACAGAATCACCCTTTCACAATATGCGAGCTTGTCCCCAAAAAGTTACCCAAAAATTAGAAACCCGCCCATAAATAGAGATCCTCTTTAGTTTGGAGCCAAAACAACATTCAAATTTGAGTTTAGGTGGTTTGGCCCTGAAAAATTACAACTTGAAGTTCAAATTTCAAAAGAACATTTGCAATTGTATCTTCTAGAAAGTGTGCCAACTTTCCAGGGCCATAACTTTTGATCCGGGACTCTGATTCGCAAACCGTTTGAACTGTTGGAAAAGTCTCAAAGTCAATAACATGCTTGAAATCACTATGCCAATTTCGGAAAGTTTTGGGCCGTTCTGAGTACTCTAAGTGCCTCAAATCTAACTCGAAAGATTTTTAGGTGCAAATCTGAGAAACTAAAACTACAATATCTTTCAACCTAGGAGTAGAAAATAAAAACCATCAATTGGGAATTTCATTATGACGAAAAGGGTATCCAAAAATGTAAAAACATCTAAAAATCAATAAACTTGAAAATTAACTATTTTTGGGTGATGCAAGATTGCCCTTACACCACTAGATGCTCCTGCATCAGACCTAGATTCAAATTTGATTTGCTAAGTTATCAACTCGCTCATGCGAGGATTTCTTGAATCATTAATTTTTTCATGCTCCAAAATTGTCTATTTAATGTAGATTGTTTGTTGTTCATTTTCACCATCTTTCAAGTTTGTAGTGAATGTGAGGTTTGGGTTTGGTGAAGAGGTGTGAGGGTGTTGATTCTCCTTGAGTTGAAAGGTGTGTTTCCCTATAGCTTTGATTCAATTTTTTTTAAGTTGTCAATTTCTACTCATTTTAGAGATGGGAAAGACTAGTATGCCAATTAAGTTCGTTAGGAGGTTTAACTGGCTTAATATGTTTGAATGTTGTAAGGATATGTCTATAGCTGAGCAAGAAAACTAGGTAGCCCCTAAGGTTTCAAAGCGTAAGAGGAGGGCTCAAGGTCACAAGAAGAAATAAATTTTCTAGAGTACTTACAACTTAAGAAACGAGACCATTTTAAAAGAATTGGTCAAGTTTAAGGGCAAGGAGTTAGCTAAGCCTATGAAGAAGGCCAAGAGAAAATATAAGTCATAGGATCTACCTGGGAAAATATAATTCTCCCATTGTGTTCTCTGATAATCCTTCAGATGTTGAAGGTGACACTGACTCGAGATATGGCCAATATCTTCTCTCTCTGGTGTCGTATGAGAGCTCTGATGAAGATGTGGTGATGGTTCCTCCAATTTCATCATGAACAAGGAGTGGTCGAGCATAATCTAATGTTGACAACTCAGAATAGAGTCTTCTCCTTGTTTTTTTTTTAATGACACCATGGTCTTTGCATAGGAGGTGTTCTTTTCAATATGTCCATGTTTTGGGTCTTTTACTCTTTTGTGTTGATGTGGAGGTCCTTCGACTAATATGATACAAAATATTTTTGTTCAACATGGATGTGGTGGCAACGACTAATGGTACCATGTACATTTGTTTTGTCTTTTGTCTTCCCCTGTTCTCAAATGATTGCATAAAACCACCTGGGGAGTTTGTAACTTAATCGGATGCTTGTTGCTCCCCTATTTATAAAGGGGATTTCATGGCTGAAGAAAGAGAGTTTAGAAAATTTTGAGTCTAAGAAAGGCCTAGGTGATAGCTATGCTTAGAGAGAAAATAGAATGTAAATAGACAAGTTAGTGAATATATCAGAAGCCAGTCTAGGGAATAATTCATACTATATGATGATCTTAAAAATACTTTTACAAAGCAATATCAGTAATGGAAGAAAATATTAGTTCTAAAATATGTGCTCTCCTGTGTATTTGCTTGCAAACCATGAATGAAACTGTTAATTATAATTTCATTTGTCTTATGTCATTTGCATTGAATGAATGGTTTTGTTTGTGCTCCAATTCAATGAGTTTATTTAATGCTAAAATGAGGCCATTAGTTTGTGGGAAAAGTGTAAGGCCCCGCCTTATATTCAATAGTTTAAAAAAAAAATTATTTGGTGGTCATATTTGGTTGAGCATATAACCATAAATTCATGGTACAAAAGAGTATAACTATGTGTGCCTTACTCCCTAGTTTTGACCAACATTATTGTCATAGTACATTATGAATGAATTGTTAAATGATAGAGTTATGATTTGACTTGATGATACTATCAATTATTCAATGCTAAGAGGGAATTATTTGGATTATTAATGGAATTGCTTTTCTATAACAATGTTGGTTATCGAAATAATCCACCTTTGACATATTTGGTGATTAGCTAGTAGTGCTAGTTATTTTGGTTCTATGAAGAAGCTAATGAATTCTATTTCATATGAATACAAATATGTGGCACCCTAGTTGGTAGATTTAAACAATAAATCCTTCATTCATACCTTTTCATATATCTTCTTAAGGGTTGACATGCATCTTTATAAGTTATTTTTCTAGATTATGTTTACTATTGTAAATGATATGTTGTGTGTGTGTACTAATGAATATGGGTGAGTGTGTAGGAGAATTTCAATGTGATACAAATGCATATTGCTTAACTTTGTGACATTGTCACACAAGTGTGTTAGGCAAGCGCTTTTCTTACCTTGCTATATTTTATTATTGTGGAGTTATAGATGTTAGTAATAGAAACAAAGTGCTATTTTCAAATAAGTTGTAATCTACATTATAGAGTAGGATTTACTAATTGAATAATGTTTGAGGAATCCAATAGATTTATTAATTTATTTGTTTCAGTTAGCCTTTCACATAACTTGTAATTTATAAAAATTGATTTATGAATTGTGCAATGTGTATTACTTTTTTTTACAAGACAAACTAATTAGGATCTAATATTTACACTTAACTTGCGTTATTTTGTTACATTTGGGAAATAAATGAAATGCTTATAATTCAACATCAAATAATAATATGATTAGATAAATGTAACTAGTTGTTATAAATCAAAGATTAACAATAAATTAAAATAAACTTGACAACTATATAAGAGGTAAAGGGTTTAGTTTTATGATAAATGGTGGTTAAGAGATGCAACTTCTATTCTTAATATGGTTTTGTATTGTGCTAAAAACGTTTAGCTAAATTTGACAAATAATTCCACAATGAAATTAAATTTACAAATAAAATAAAAAAATTACTATTGGGATGATGTTTCCTCAAGATGCTTATGAATATACAAATGATGACAACAAATTAAGAGAAAAATGCTTAAGTTGTGGGTATGTGCAGGATCATCATGGAAAAAATAGGCCCTTAAGTGGCAAAAAAATCAGAAAAATCAGAGTTAGGCAACTTGACTTAAAAATTTGAATAAGTTATCTATATTATTTAAAAAATATGTAAGAATAGAATCTGTAGCAAATTGAATTTAGTTTCTAAACTGCTAGGTTTGTTTAAAAAAGAAAGAAATCTATTTGGTGAAAATTTAAAATTTCAATGCAGTAGTACTTAAATTTTTAGGGAAAAAATAAGGTGTCTGTCTAACCACCCTAACTACAATAAAATGATAATATTTTTTTATAATATTTTAGATATAAGTAGAGGACTCATGTCCTGATGTGATGCATATTTTTTTGTAATTTTTTTTCAAGTAAATTGTAGCACCCCTCCACCTTTTGTCTCTTTTGATCGGATAGTGTTCTTCTTTGTTATGCTTTGTTTTTGTTAATACTTTGACTATGGTACTTGGTTACTATTTGATCGCAAACTGTAAAGTGATGTGAATGTTATATTTTGATGTGATGGTATATTATTATGATGTTATCATTATGGCATGCTTTGGATTAGCTTAGTAGATATTTGAATTATTGATGCTTTATGCTTTTGATTATATTATTAATGTTAGATTCGTTAGTTAGTAATATTGTATTAGTGAAGGAGACGATATTTCACCACTCGCTTGCGAGCACCCTATGATTCTGAGATTTCCTCTTCATGGTGTGTTGTATTATGATATATATATGCATGTTGGATATACTCTTTGTTCGCAGGTTGACAGGTACAGGACATCGACTCCACCTGGTTTCACAGGTTTGAGCGTGTCCATTGGCCAACAGTATTTGATTGGGAGATAGTACCTAGGTTTTTCATGCCAAGTCATCACCCTAATCATAGTGTGTCATCGGGTTGTAGACAGGTTTAGTTGTTATAATGTTGTTCATTTCACCTTGGTTATTATTGAATTTCAATTTATAAAGGTAAATAAATGGCTTACATAGCTAAGTTGTTGATTAAATAAATCTGGTTATAATATTAGAAATGTTATTTAATTTATTAATTAATTTAATTTAATTAATAAAATAATCTAATCTTGGATTAGATTTATTTTATTGATTAATTAAATTAATTGTGTTGAATTGATTAATTAAACTTATTTGTGGAGTAAATAAATTAAATTATTAATGTTGTTCTAAAAAGTGCATGGAATTAAAAGTGTTAAATTATTTTTGAAAAGAAAATTTTAAAAAGTTGTAAATTCTTTTGAAAAGAAATTATTAAAAGCTTTAAATTCCTTTTGAAATAGAAATTTTTAAAAAGTAATAAAATCTTGTTGAAAAGAAATTTGGTTTTAAATTTAAAAAAAAAACAAAATATCTCAAAATTCATAGAGGGAGAAATAACTATGGTGGATGGGATATTTTTGGAGAAGTTGACTAAATTTGGGGAAAATTTATGGGGGATATTTATTTTTATTTTATGTTTATTTTATTTTGTTGGAGAAATTGTTGTTAAAAGAAATGAAGGCTTTCTTGTTTTTGCATATACATTCTTGGATGGAAAAGTGAAGATTTTTTTGGGGAAGAATGGAAGGATTATTTTTCATGCTTGGAGAAAATTTGTTGTGAAGAAGGAAAGAAGGTTTTCTTGTTTTGGGGATACATTTTTTGGATTTGGAGTGAAGTCTTTGGAGGAAATTTGGAAAATTGGAATTTATAGCTCAACACCAGACCTTTTCTTCTTCAAGCTTCAAACAGGTTCTTTTTTATTTTGTTTTATTGTTTTGAAATTTTGGCTTTTCAATTTTGAAAACTTTTTTGTAAACAAATTTGAAAACCTCTGTTGAAATCATGGAAAAAGAATTTAGATTCTTGTAAAAAAAAAAAAATCTTACAATAGAAATTTTGACAAATAAAATTTTAACAATAGAGATTTGAAATAGGAACAAAAAAGAAATTAGGAAAACCTCTCTTTTGGATTTGGAGATTCCTAGAAATTGAAATCAGGAAATTATGTTTGAAAATTAGTTTTATTATAAATTTTCTATAGAAAATTGGTTCAATTTGACTGTAAAATGGAGATTTTATGTATATATATATATATATATTATTCATGCATATTGGGTCTATTTTATTTTGGAAAGTTTTTTTTTCCTATTAAAATTCTAGCAAAAAAATCATGTTCTGGAAATTACCAGAACAGAGGATTTCTTGTGCTCTGTTTTTTAAAAAAAGAGTATTAAAAAAAATAGAAATTAAAAAAAATAAAAAATTATGGTTTTGAGGGGGTAGTTGTGGCTGCACATAGCCGCACCCCAGTGGAGGGCACTGTTGTGTGTAGTGCTCCCCACATAGTGTGGGGGAAGCACTGCCTATGTAGCGCCGCCTCCACCAAGGGAGGTTGGGCGCAACCAAAGGCTGCGTCCTCCACCCTTTTGGGGGTTTGGACTTTATTAAAACTTTTTTATTATTATTAATATTATATATATGTGGAGGAGTGGGGGCTGAGGGAAATGCAAATGAAGAATGGTAAGTATACATGGACTAATCAGAGAAAAGGCTTTACCCATATAGCAGAAAAGTTGGATAGATTCTTCCTAGGGGGGAATTGGGGTTCAGAAGCAAACTCTTTTGAAGCAAGCATTCTACCCTTCTTCGGATCAGACCACTTCCCGATTCATTTATATATAAAGCCCGAGGTACCCAAAGGTGGCATCCCTTTCAAGTTCGAGCACATGTGGCTTAGGGACCCATCATTGACTAATCTGATGGAAATATGGTGGAAGGAAGTGGGAGGGGGAAACCATACGTGTATGTACACACTCAGACAAAAACTAGCACATATCAAAAATAAATTGAAGGACTGGAACAAGGAGAAGTTTGGAAATATATTCAAGGAGAAAGATCGGATTGAAGGAGAACTTTCCAGGCTAAATGAAAAAGTGATTCAGAGTGGAATGGATGGGACTGATTATGAACTGGAATTAAAACTCAAAGCAGAGTTGAAAGAGATCATGACCAAGGAAGAGACCTTTTGGAGGCAGCAATCTAGGGAAGTATGGCTAAAAGAAGGGGACAAGAACACTAGGTTTTTCCATAGAATGGCACTTATGAATAGGGTTAAGAAAAGCATCACCGAAGTCACAAAGGAGGATGGTTCGAGAACACAATCCATAGAAGAAGTGAATCAAGCAGCAGTCTAGTATTTCCAAACAATTCTCAACCGTGTTACGGTGGATAATAGAAGGGAAAGAGAGGATTTCTTGGACCGGATCCCATCCTTGATCAATGGAGAGGACAATCTGAAGCTCTACAAGCCAATCAACCTAGAGGAAGTAAGGGTTGCTACCTTTCAGCTTGAAGCTGATAAAGCCCCTAGACCCGACGGCTTCACGACCAAATTCTTTCAAGCCTTTTGGGACATCATTGGTACGGATGTGCATCAGGCTGTTGAGGAATCAAGGAAAAATGCCACATTGCTTGGGGCTTTCAACCGCACATTCATTGCACTCGTTCCCAAGAATAAAGATCCACAGAACTTTGGAGATTGCAGACCAATCTCTCTCTGTAACACAATTTACAAAATAATAACAAAGATCATTGCTAATCGGCTCAAGAAGGTTCTTAAGAAGGTTATCTCAGAGGAGCAAAGCTGCTTCTCCCCAGGCAGATCCATATTCGAAGGCATTATTGTGGCACATGAAACTATTAATACTACAAGAAAAACTAGAGCTCCCAGTATGATCATCAAACTAGATATTCTTAAGGTGTATGATATGGTGGATTGACAATTCTTATTGGAGGTGTTGAAGAAGTTTGGTTTTCAATAGGAGTGGGTGGAATGGGTCACTGGATGCATCAATTCTCCCAAATTCTTGGTATTAGTAAATGGTGCAGCACAAGGTTTCTTTGAATCTTCAAGAGGAATCAAATAGGGTGATCCCGTATCACCCTTTCTTTTCATCATCATGGCAGAAGCACTCAGTAGAATTATATCACATATAAGGGTTGAAGGTAAGTGGAAGGGTATAGAAGTTGCCTCGAGGATAGACAAATCAACACACAATCAATTTGCAGATGATACTTTATTATTTGGGGCTGCTACCAGGGTGGAGGCCAGGTGCATCAAGAAATTGTTGAATGAGCATGGGTTTGCCTCGAGTCAGAATAACAACTAGCACAAATCTGAAGTCTTCTTCCTCAACGTCCAACCGAGTCTTCAAAGGGATTTAGCAAGAATTCTAGGACTAAAAATTGCCAACTTTCCTGGTAAGTTTCTAGGGATGCCCTTGTTTGCAGGGGTAAACAAGGTAAGTTATTGGGAATCAATACTAAACTATAGGAAGAAACTAGGGAGATGGAAGGTGAAATGTCTCACCTCGGCCGGTCGATTCATGATGATAAAAGTTGTCCTCTCAGCCATTCCGGTTTATTCAATGTCTTGCATGAAATTACCCAAAGCTACTGAAGAAGGTCTGATTCAGCTTATGAGGAGATTTTTGTGGAATGGATCAAGTGACATTTAGAAGTTCCCATTGTTGGCTTGGGACAAGATATGTAAACCACAAGGAGCGAAAGGGGCTAGGGTGAAACAATTACACCTAATGAACTTGGCAATGGGTGCAAAGCTTGTTTGGTATATTTATTGCAAAGGGGACCACCGGTGGGTTCAGATTCTGAGAAAGAAATATCTTGACATGGATGATGCAGTTAGAATATTCACTATCTAGAATCCCCCAAGGGGCTCGGCAATTTGGAATTTTATCTTAGAATGCAGAGACATTGTTACCAAACATATCACATGGGAAGTAAACAACAGTAGAAAGACAATGTTCTAGGAGGACTCCTGGGAGGGACATCCGGCCCTCAAGTCTCTTCCACATTTGGAGGATATTCATAGAGAGACAAATCATGTATGGGGAAAGGAAGTCTGTAACTATGGTTCGTTCACAACTGAGAATGGTCAATTGAGATGGAAGTGGAAATCACTGTCAGAGTTAAATGCCCCCCAGGCTCAAAAGGTGATTTTGGAAGACATACTAAAATACAGAACATGGACGGCTGTAGGAGAAGAAGATAGGATTAGGTGGTGCGCTTCGATGGATGGGGAATACAAAGTGAAGATTGGATATAGGATAAGGGAAGCAATTGAGGATGACAAACATTGGCCGAAAAAACTTTTATGGGGTAAATTCGACATGCCCAAGGCCGAAGTCTTTTCTTGGCTGGCAATTCAGAAAAATATTCTAACACAAGACCGCTAGCCAAATTTGGGATTAGTGGTATGGGGAGATGCCCTCTCTGCAAGAATCATGAGGAAGACGTGAACCACCTCCTGTTGGCCTGTCCATATGCAGGGTTTTGCTGGAACTTCATTCGAGCCAAGTTAGACCTTTCGTGCCCCCTTCCTCAGGAGTTGGTGGACTGGTTCGTTAGCTAGCTTGTCATCAAGAAACTAGACTTCTTTGGATGTATTTGGCAGATAGCCCCCTCAATAGTAATCTGGGAAATCTGGAAGAAAAGGAACCGCTGAATCTTCATGCAATGGGGGATGCCAAGGGAGCTGCTAGCTAAGAAGATTGAAACCTCTATTGTAGAAGTAGTGAACTCTGTAGTTAGATCCTCTAATGTGAAAAATAATGTCTTTACGAGTTGGGACAGTGAGTTGACCAAAAAGTTTGTAGGGATGGTGGTCCCAAAGCTAACAGGATCAAGAAGATCAAAACAGCTGGTGGATCCTCGGAAGGGAATCAAATGGACAGCACCAAACCCAGGCTAGATTAAGATAAATTTTGATGATGCTTCCAATGGAAACCTGGGGCCAAGTGGGATTGGTTGTGTTGCACGGGATGAGCAAGGATTAATCATTGTTGAACACAGGGAATACATTGGCGTAGCAACAAATAACATTGCAGAGGTCAGAGCGGCATTGAGAGGTCTAGAGTTGGGCAAGGAGCTCAGAGCGAAGAAGATACATCTGGAGCGAGATTCATTGATCATTGTAAATGCCATCCGCCAAAACTCAACCCCCAATTGGAAGATTAACAAATGGTTGGCTAGTATAAGGACATTAATTGATGATGTGGAAGATTTTAAAATCAGACATATTTATCAGGAAGGGAATGCACTGGCGGATGAGCTGTCAAAGAAAGCTCTTTGTGACATATAAGGTGGTCTGACATTGGGAGCACTTCGAATATCATTGAATCTCGCCTTCTTGGAATGGCTGGCAGTAGTTGTTGCTACTTTGGGGGGTCTCTTCTTAATAGTATACCAACTTGTCTATAACCTGTAGCAGTAGTATGCAGCCATAGAGATTCTTGCCAAGTGTTGGTATATTACCATTTTAACTGTCATATTTGATATTTTAATATAGACAGGTGTTGGCCCTACGCAGCTTTTTATCTAGAAAAAAAAATATTATATATATATTTATTATGTTTTGTTTTATTTTATTTAATATTTATAATATATTATATATGTTATTTTTTTTATATTATTTTTATATTATATATATTTTAAATAATTGGAAATATTTGTGAATGAGAATTTAAATATATATATATATTTTTAAATAAATATATATATGTATAT
The DNA here is from genome assembly GCA_007258455.2 of Sequoia sempervirens. Lineage (NCBI taxonomy): Eukaryota > Viridiplantae > Streptophyta > Pinopsida > Cupressales > Cupressaceae > Sequoia > Sequoia sempervirens. Next base: position 12,671 of record VDFB02042355.1, read on the forward strand.
TTAAATATAACTATATATAATTATATATATATTAAATATATAAATATATATGTCTAATTTATATTTAAATATACTATTTTAAGGTTATTTTATTATTGAGGCAAATATTAATTTTATAAGAGAAGGAGGTTATTAGAAAATTGATTTTTTTAACATTAGTGTAATCAAGGAAGTTGAAAGAAAAATAATTAGTTTAAGCTTCTTGTTTCGAATAATGTTAATTATTTTAATTGATTAAATGCAATATGTCATTGCGTTGATTGGATTTAGGGAATCCTAAAGTAGGTTATTAAATTACCAAAAAAAAAATTCGTTGTATTATCTCTCTCCTTCTTGTTGTTGGGGAAAATGGAATTATTTGTTTATGTTAAGTCTTCTAGATGGGATTTTCATTTAATTGTGTGGGTTGTTGTAATGTGTTAGTCAACCTTTGAATTGCCTTGGGTAGTGCATCTTAATAGATCTAGTTATATACCTAGTTATAATGAACGGGATGTGTTGACTTTATGTCATGGATAGGGATATAATATCCTTAGGTCGCTCTCGTGTACCCTTGGGTTGTGGAGTTATTCCACGTGTTGTCTTAGAGGAGTGGCTTGCAATGAGGTCCAGCACACAAAGTGGTGCCAGGGTAACTCATTGTAAGTTAGTTAATCTAGTGATGACGTAAATAAACTGATTAGAGGTTTAGGTAGTATCAAACACTTAATAAGATTAATTTTTCCTCACTCATGGGTTCAAGGGCTTGTATAGACTTGGGATGGGACGAGAAGGCTTGGAATGGAAAGATCATTATCTTGTCTTTACGAGAGAACTGATTCCACATTGGTTTACATGAGGGGTCGGGAGTCGTTAGAGGTTTCTAGGATATCCCGAGATGGGGGCCAGGACCTAGGAAGACTTACTAGGATATCCCATGTAACATTGTGATGACACTTATCCTAAGTTAGCAATATGTTTGTATCAGTGATGCAATTGATTATTTAACTCTAGAAGTATTGTAACCTTTGTGTTAATTTATATTGTATTTGTATTTGATTCAGTTCAGTTATGTATTAGCCTATGTCTAGAGGTAGATGGTCTTGTTTAGGAATCCATGTTACTATATCCTAGCACGGGGCGTGAGCCTTCGGGTATCACTTGGTTGGGTGGAACGTGCACCTTACTCCGTTGGATTTTCTTCTTGTTCGTGTGGACGATATTTCCAATTGGAGAGCTCGTGGGATCCAGTTTCAATTCATGCTTTATTCATTTCAGTTGATCTTGTAATTTATTACCCCTCATTTGTTATCGAGGTGGAAGTTGTAATATGTAACCATGCTTACTGGATTTACCTCATTTGGGGAATGAGAGTTGTAATCCTATTGTTAAATGGTTGTTATTTGAAATCATGTGGTATCTCTTATTCTTTGATGTAATTTATCATGTATGGAATGTATGTGTTCTTAATTCTTTTCATAATTAAATTTTATGGTTTCAATTCATGTTTCTTGTTTGTGTTTTAAAGTAATCAATATCGTAACCTTAGAGGTTGTTGGCAATGGGTAGTGAACTTGCATGATATTTTTCCTTAAACAAAAAAAAAAATGTGTTTGAGTAGTTAATTGCAACTTCCTCTAGGGTTGCATGGCGGGGCGTTACATAAATAATTAATTATGAATTTTTTATTACAACTTCTAAAAAATATAAAAAAATCGTATGTCTGACCACCTTAACATGGTCAAAACTTCATGAAATTCATTTTTTCTTTTTTTAATCCTATAGTATGTGAAGCATAGAATGTGATGCATGTTTTGGATACAAAAAATGTGATATCGTTTGAAATTTATAGATTTTTTTCAATCAATCTATTGATCAGGACTTTAGTCATAATTTGAATAGAAAATGAATAATAATTACTTATTAAATTCAAAGTAAAGCATAATTTATATTGGTGGAAAGCTAATAATCTCCTTTAAAAACCCTTTCTGTTTCATCAATTTTGGGTAATAAAAAGTCGTCAGCCACATACCCATCATATTGACACTTTTTGGCCCATCATGATCTTGCACATACCCTTGTTGTCTTAAGTGTAAATACTAAGTAGTAATAAAGATTTTAGAACACAAGAATAATTATATAAAATCAATGCAAATGATAATATATATTTAATATTATTAATTTGTATAATTAATTTTTTTTATATAAATTTTTTAATAATATTCAAAACAATAAAAAAAATTATAAAAGTATTTAAAGAATTAAACTCATCGTCATTTCAGCTATTTTTCATGAGAATACATGTGATTAATTTCCCCAATAAACTTAGTTCTTATTTATTCAACATGTGGATGCATATATAGCCAACTAACTACCAGACAAAACACACCTATGTACATACAAAAAAGCATGAAAAACATACATAACAACATACATGGAAACATACATAACATGACAAGATGTAGTGAGGGTCCTGCCAGACGAGCAATCAAAGTGACTAAACCAGAAAACGAGACTAAATGTCTAGGGAATGGTAGGTAGGAGTTAATGGCACCATCAGGTGGGTTTTCCCGCCATTATCTGGCCAAAAAAGGTAGGAGCCTTAGCTTTGTCATGAATTTTCTTTTGGCTACAACAGGAAAAGTGGAAGGGAATGATGTGTGCCTTTTCTATTTGGAGAAAGAAAGGTCAAAATACTATTTGTTTCTAGTCTGCACATTGAAAGCTAAAGGTTTGAGTGCACGTAGAGGAGTTTGAGGAGTAAACTAACCAAATCTAGGTGCTATTTGGTAGTGTGCATGTTGTAAGCTGAAGTTTTGAATGCACGTGGAGGAGTTAGAGGAGAATACTAACCAAATCAAGGAGAGCAGTGCTAAACAATTCAGTTGCAAGCAGAGGGTTTTACAAGACCTTGTAATTGTAATTTGGGAAACACAATGTGTAGGATTCTAGATACTTGAATGTCCTTGATTAAATGTATGAATGTCTTCAAAATCATACATTCCATTGTTGTGCTTAAATTTTGTATGATTGAAAAAAAAGTGCACAAAATAATTGTAATTGGAAAAACACAGTGTTGGGTTTTAGTTAATTGAATCTCCCTAGTTAAATGTAAAGGGTTGTCTCATGGTGGGTTGCTTGCTTCTTAACACATGAAGTTTTGCAACATGGAATGTTACAAAAAAGTATGAATATCTTCAAAATCACACATTCCATTGTTGTATTTAAGTTTTGCATGATTGAAAAAAAAAGTGCACAAAATAATTGTAAATGGGAAAACACAATGTTGAGTTTCAGTTATTTGAATCTCCCTATTTAAATCTAAAGGGTTGCCTCATGATGGGTTGCTTTCTTCTTAACACCCATGGTTTTGCAACATGGAATGTTACAAAATAGTATGAATGTCTTCAAAATCACACATTCCAATGTTTTGTTTAAATTTTGCATGATTGAAAAAAAAAAAGAGCACAAAATAATTGTAAATGAGAAAACATAGTGTTGGGTTTGAGTTATTTCAATCTCCTTGTTTAAATGTAAAGGGTTGTATCATGGTCGGTTGCTTGCTTCTTGAAACCCACGGTTTTGTAACATGGAATGTTACAAAACAGTATGAATGTCTTCAAAATCACACATTCCACTGTTTTGTTTAAATTTTTCATGTTTGAAAAAAAAGTGCACAAAATAATTATAATTGGGAAAGCATAATTTTGGGTTTTAGTTATTTGAATCTCCCTAGTTAAATGTAAAGGGTTGTCTCATGGTCAATTGTTTGCTTCTTAACACTCATAGTTTTGCAACATGGAATGTTACAAGACAGTATGAATGTCTTCAAACTGACACATTCCATTGTTGTGTTTAAATTTCACATGATTAAAAAAAAATTGCATAAAATAATTACAATTGGGAAAACATAGTGTTGGGTTTCAGTTATTTGAATCTCCATGTTTAAATGTAAAGGGTTGTCTCATGGTCGGTTGCTTGTTTCTTAACACCATAGTTTTGTAACATGGAATGTTACAAAATAATATGAATGTCGTCAAAATCACACATTCCATTATTGTGTATAAATTTTGCATGATTGAAAAATAGAAGTGCACAAAATAATTGTAATTGGAAAAACATAGTGTTGGGTTTTAGTTATTTGAATCTCCTTGTTTAAATGTAAAGGGTTGCATCATGGTGGGTTGCTTGCTTCTTAACACCCATGGTTTTGCAACATGGAATGTTACAAGATAGTATGAATGTATTTAAAATCACACATTTCAAATTGTTGTGTTTAAATTTTGCACAATAGAAAAAAAAAGTGCACAAAATAATTGCAATTGGGAAAACATAGTGTTGGGTTTCAGATTTTTGAATCTCTGTGTTTAAATGTGAAGGGTTGTTTCATGGTGGGTTGTGTGCTTATTAACACCCATGGTTTTGCAACATGGAATGTTACAAAATAATATGAATGTCTTCAAAATCACAAATTCTATTGTTGTGTTTAAATTTTGCACGATTGAAAAAAAAAGTGCACAAAATAATTATAATTGGGAAAACACAATGTTGGGTTTCAGTTTTTTGAATCTCCATGTTTAAATGTGAAGGGTTGTCTCATGGTGGGTTGCTTACTTCTTAACACCCACAATTTTGCAACATGGAATGTTACAAAACAGTATGAATGTCTTCAAAATAACACATTCCATTGTTCTGTCTAAATTTTGCACGATTGAAAAAAAAGTGCACAAAATAATTGTAATTGGGAAAACACAATGTTGGGTTTTAGTTTTTTGAATCTCCCTATTTAAATGTAAAGGGTTGTCCCATGGTGGGATGCTTATTTCTTAATACCCATGGTTTTGGAACATGGAATGTTACAAAATAGTATGAATGTCTTCAAAATCACACATTCCATTGTTGTGTTTAAATTTCACACAATTGAAAAAAAAAAAGTGCACAAAATAATTGCAATTGGGAAAACATAGTTTTGGGTTTTAGTTATTTGAATCTCCCTACTTAAATATAAAGGGTTGTCTCATGGTCGATTGCTTGCTTCTTAACACCCATCATTTTGCAACATGGAATATTATAAAATAGTATGAATGTCATCAAAATCACACATTCAATTGTTGTGTTTAAATTTCACATGATTAAAAAAAAGAAGTGCACAAAATAATTGTAATTAGGAAAACACAATGTTGGGTTTTAGTTGTTTGAATCTCCCCGTTTAAATGTAAAGGGTTGTCTCATGGTTGGTTGCTTACATCTTAACACCCATGGTTTTGCAACATGAAATCTTACAAAATAGTATGAATGTCTTCAAAATCTCACATTCCATTGTTGTGTTTAAATTTCGTACAATTGGAAAAACCACTGCACAAAATAATTGTAATTGGGAAAACACGATGTTGGGTTTCAATTTTTTGAATCTCCCTATTTAAATGTGAAGGGTTGTCTCATGGTGGGTTTCTTGCTTCTTAACACCCATGGTTTTGCAACATGGAATGCTACAAAAGAGTATTAATGTCTTAAAAATCACACATTCTATTGTTGTGTTTAAATTTCACACGATTGAAAAAAAAAGTGCATAAAATAATTATAATTGGGAAAACAGAGTGTTCGGTTTCAGCTTTTTGAATCTCCATGTTTAAATGTGAAGGGTTGTCTCATGGTGGGTTCTTACTTCTTAAAACCCACGGTTTTGCAACATGGAATGTTACAAAATAGTATGAATGTTTTCAAAATCACACATTCCATTATTGTGTTTAAATTTTGCATGATTGAAAAAAAAAGTGCACATAATAATTGTAATTGAGAAAACACAGTGTTGGGTTTCAATTTTTTGAATCTCCATGTTTAAATGTAAAAGGTCATCTCATGGTGGGTTGTTTACTTCTTAACACCCATTATTTTGCAATATGGAATGTTAGAAAATAGTATGAATGTGTTTAAAATCACACATTCCATTGTTGTGTTTAAATTTCACACGATTGAAAAAAAAGGTGCACAAAATAATTGCAATTGGGAAAACAGAGTGTTGGATTTTAGTTATTCGAATCTCCATGTTTAAATGTAAAGGGTTGTCTCATGGTTGGTTGCTTGCTTTATAACACCTATGGTTTTGGAACATGGAATGTTGAAAAACAATATGAATGTCATCAAAATCACACATTCCATTATTGTGTTTAAATTTCACCCGATTGAAAAAAAGAATTGCACAAAATAATTACAATTGGGTAAACATAGTGATGGGTTTTAGTTATTTGAATCTCCTTGTTTAAATGTAAAGGGTTGTCTCATGGTCGGTTGCTTGCATCTTAACACCCATGGTTTTACAACATGGAATGTTACAAAATAGTATGAATGTTTTCAAAATGACACATTCCATTGTTGTGTTTAAATTTCACACGATTGAAAAAAAAGTGCACAAAATAATTGTAATTTGGAAAACACAATGTTGGGTTTCATTTTTTTGAATCTCCTTGTTTAAATGTGAAGGGTTGTCTCATGGTGGGTTGGTTTCTTCTTAACACTCATGATTTTGCAACATGGAATGTTACAAAACAATATGAATTTCTTCAAAATCACCCATTCCATTGTTGTGGTTAAATTTCGCACGATTGAAAAAAACAAGTACAGAAAATAATTATAATTGGGAAAGCACAGTGTTGGTTTTCATTTTTTTTGAATCTCCCAATTTAAATGTGAATGGTTGTCTCATGGTGGATTGCTTCTTTAACACCCATAGTTTTGCAACATGGAATGTTACAAAATAGTATGAATGTCTTCAAAATAACACATTTCATTGTTGTGTTTAAATTTCACATGATTGAAAAAAACAAGTGCACAAAATAATTGTAATTGGGAAAACACGGTGTTGGGTTTCAGTTTTTTGAATCTCCCTATTTAAATGTAAAGGGTTGTCTCATGGTCGGTTGCTTACTTTTCAACACTCATGGTTTTGCAACATGGAATGTTAAAGAATAGTATGAATGTCTTCAAAATCACACATTCCATTATTGTGTTTAAATTTTGCATGAAAAAAAAGTGCAAAAAATAATTGCAATTGGGAAAACACAGTGATTGAAAAAAAAAAGTGCACAAAATAATTGTAATTGGGAAAATACAGTGTTGGGTTTCATTTTTTTGAATCTCCCTATTTAAATGTAAAGGGTTGTCTCATGGTCGGTTGCTTACTTCTTAACACTAACGATTTTGCAACATGGAATGTTTAAAAATAGTATGAATGTCTTCAAAATCACACATTCCATTGTTGTGTTTAAATTTTGCATGAAAAAAAAGTGCACAAAATAATTGCAATTGGGAAAACACAATGTTGGGTTTCAGTTATTTGAATCTCCCTGTTTAAATGTAAAGGGTTGTCTCATGGTCAATTGATTGCTTCTTAACACCCATAGTTTTGCAACATGGAATGTTACAAAACAATATGAATGTTGTCAAAATCATGTATTCCTTTGTTGTGTTTAAATTTCACATGGTTGAAAGAAAAGTGCACCAAATAATTATGATTTGGAAAACACAGTGTTGGGTTTTAGTTATTTGAATGTCCTTGTTTAAATGTCAAAGGTTGTCTCATGGTGGGTTGTTTGCTTCTTAACACCTATAGTTTTGGAACATAGAATGTTACAAATCTGTATGAATGTCTTCAAAATCACACATTCCATTGTTGTGTTTAAATTTTGCATGATTGAAAGAAAAATGCACAAAATATTTGTAATTTGGAAAAAATGGTGTTGGGTTTCAGTTATTTGAATCTCCTTATTTAAATGTGAAAGGTTGTCTCAAGCAGGGTTGCTTGCTTCTTAACACCTACAGTTTTGCAACATGGAATGTTGAAAAACCGTATGAATGTCTTCAAAATCAAACATTCCATTGTTGTGTTTAACTTTCACATGATTGAAAAAATAAAGTGCAAAAAATAATTGTAATCTCTTTGTTTAAATGTCAAGGGTCATCTCATGGTGGGTTGCTTGCTTCTTAACACCTAATATTTTGTAAGATGGAATGTTACAAAACCATGTGAATGTCTTCAAAATCACACATTCCATTGTGTTTAAATTTTGCATGATTGAAAGAAAAGTACACAAAATAATTGTAATTTGGAAAACACAGTGTTGGGTTTCACTTATTTGAATCTCCCTGTTTAAATGTGAAGGGTTGTCTCATGGTAGGTTGCTTGCTTCTTAACACCTACGATTTTGCAACATGGAATGTTACAAAACCGTATGAATGTCTTCAAAATCACACATTCCATTGTTGTGTTTAAATTTTGCATGATTGAAAGAAAAATGCACAAAATAATTGGAAAACACAATGTTGGGTTTTAGTTATTTGAATCTCCTTGTTTAAATGTCAAGGGTCATCTCATGGTGGGATGATTTCTTCTTAACACCTATGGTTTTGCAACATGGAATGTTACAAAACCGTATGAATGCCTTCAAAATCACACATTCCATTGTTGTGTTTAAATTTCGCATGATTGAAAGAAAAGTGCACAAAACAATTGTAATTTGGAAAACACGGTGTTGGGTTTCAGTTATTTGAATCTCTTTGTTTAAATGTGAAGGGTGTCTCATGGTGGATTTCTTGCTTCTAAACACCTATGGTTTTGCAACATGGAATGTTACAAAACTGTATGAATTTTTTCAAAATCACACATTCCATTGTTGTGTTTAACTTTGGCATGATTGAGAAAATCAAGTGCAAAAAATAATTGTAATTGGGAAAACACAATGTTGGGTTTCAGTTATTTGAATCTCCCTCTTTAAATGTCAAGGGTTGTCTCATTGTGGGTTGCTTGCTTCTTAACACCGACAACTTTGCATCATGGAATGTTACAAAATAGTATGAATGTCTTCAAAATCACACATTCCATTGTTGTGTTTAAATTTTGCATGATTGAAAATAAAGTGCACAAAATAATTGTAATTGGGAAATCTCAGTGTTGGTTTTCAGTTATTTGAATCTCCATGTTTAAATGTGAAGGGTTGTCTCATGGTGGGTTGCTTGCTTCATAACACCCATGTTTTTGTAAATTGGAATGTTACAAAATAGTATGAATTTCTTCAAAATCACATATTTCGTTGTTGTTTTTAAATTTTGCATAATTGAAAGAAAAGTGTACAAAATAATTTTCAATGGGAAAACACAACGTTGGGTTTCAGTTATTTGAATCTCCTTGTTTAAATGTAAAGGGTTGTCTCATGGTGGGTTTCTTTCTTCTTAACACCCACCACTTTGCAACATGGAATGTTACAAGACAACATGAATGTCTTCAAAATCACGCATTCCATTGTTGTGTTTAAATTTTGCATGATTGAAAAAAAGTGCACAAAATAATTGTAATTCGGCAAACATAGTGTTGGGTTTTAGTTATAAGTATGTTTCATTTGTAGCTTTGGAGCAACTACTTCCTTATCAACACTTAGGACAGAAATTTCCATTTCTTGGATAGAGTTTTGAGTGTCTTCAATACTTTTCTGTAGCTTTGTAGCCATTATTTTCTTAGCTTTGAGAGTGTCTTTTTTATTAGAGAATGCAGATGTTTTCTGTTTGATAATTTATTTACAAAAATTGTCTACGTTTTCACATATGGCTTTCATGTCTCTAGCCAACTGATTCTCTTTTTTTACAATGAAAACCTTTTCTTGTTTAAACAATACGAATTTAATCAAAGGAACATCTTCAAAATATATAACAAGTCTCAGTAGACTAAAAATTGCATTTCAACTTTCTCTAATTAATAAACTATAGGCATGTTGGAAAACACTATGGGTTGTAGTTTCTATATTTTTTCTTGTTGTAAGCTGAAGGGTGAAATTTTTTGCTGGTCATGTTTAATTTTATGTTCACATATGTTTGACTTCAGTACTTCAAATCTAGTTATAGGATCATCTTTCATTTTCTCTACTTAGACAAATTCATATGCAAATACAAAATCTCTCGACTTTATCCACTTTTGCATTGCGATTTGTCCATTGTACATACTGCACGTGCTCCTTCGTTAACTTCTCAAGAGTGGTAAGAATCTCTTTAGTTAAAACATATCTCATTAAGTTTGATCTCCTTGTGTTCAAGTGTTTGTAAAGCAGATTGCTTTTCAATTTCATAAATTATATAACCTGCTGCATCCAAATTTGTATTGTTTCTTCGCCTTTGCACATACTACAGATGCTTCTTTGTCAATTAATCGAGAGCATAAAGAATCTCCTAAGTCAACATAGAATCTATCTCATTCACTATGGTTTTCAATGCAAGAGTTTCACAATTTATTGCAATTATGGTTTACAGTTAAAATTGCTTTTTGAATTCTTCATATGTTTCACACATAAATGCACAAATAAATAATGTGTTCTAGCCTATGTTCATTGATTCATTTTTTTATCACCAGATGCAAAGATCATGTTTTTTTCTTTCCACATTGTTGGCACCCATAGAAGTAATTACATGTTATTATTCATGTTAGGCTTATAGGCTACATATAAAGTTGCATGTTGGACTTCCCATCCTATTGTTCAACCTGCACTTTTTTAGTTCATGAATTTTCATATAGGCTTTTGCTAGTCATGTTAACTCACCCCAAATGGAAGGCTTGATATCACAACATGCCTACTTAGGTACAACAATTTTGTACACCCCATATACTATGGTGGTAAACAATCTCGTTTGTATTGTCTATTAGGGTTGTATTTCAATGTTGTGTGCTTCTATTCCTTTGGCATGTCAAAAGGGCTTGGTTGAAGAATGTATATAAGTACACAGCCAAGGAAAGGGAAATGGGCATCTTTCATAGTATTGGCACAATCATGATGGTAATTAGTGACACCAAAGATAGCGTCACTCAGCTATTGAACTCTTTCTTTTAGGAGTTCAATGATCAGCCCCAATTCTTAGAGTACTTCAACAAGACCTGGTGTGAAGGAGAAGGTTGAATTGGTGAGTTGACAATTTCTGTCACCTTGCAGGATTCACACCATTCAAATTCTTTGATGTTACCTCTAATACATTGTGTTTTACTTGACTATTGGACTTTTTTTCGCAGCCATGTGGGTGAAAAATTGTAGACTATTCCCACATGCCAACTAGGATACAAATGCAACCATTAAGTCATACCATTGCACACTCAAAACTCGATACTGTTGATGGTCCAAATGACACAACAACAGTTAAACAGAATATTACTACTATGTTTCTTCTGAAAGAGAAAGACAACACATGGATTTCTTAGCTCCCAAGGTCTTTGTAGTTGGTTCTCAACTGTGTTGATGTCCCTTAGTGGTCAATGTAATAGTAATGTTCAAGGGGCCTGCTGGTGTTGAGCTTCTGGATTGTTCTGAGATCAAGCATAAACTTTAAACCTACTCTAACCAGGGTTTTGAAAGAAACATAAAAATATGGGTCAGAGCTTTGGGACAAAAAAGAATGATAATTCACCTATCTTAACCAGACTTGTTATCCTTCAAGGAATTGTAAACTAAAACTAAAAAAAAAATTAACTTGTGATTAACACATAGTTGCATTCATTCACAGTGCTGATTTCTACAACAGAGTACTAGTTACCATTTTAAATAAAACACCAAAATAACATTCCATTCCTTGAAGGCTTCACAAATCAAATGATTAACTTAAGACAAACACCATTCTAAAACACAATCTGAAGTAGATTAGGATCTGGTTGATTCTACTATTAATGAAATAGATAAGCAACACTTACAAAGCTGGCACAATCACCAGTGTACAGAAAATCTATGACTCCAAATTGTTTCCATTTATACTAAGAAAACTGAAAAGATACATTATTGGTTCCTACTAGATCTAACTGTTAACCAAGAAGACAAAAGAAGCTCCTATTACAAAGAATCAGGATGCAGTTCTATCTCCTCTATCTTTCCTCTACTTCCCTATGTATTCTAAAAACTTCTTCTAACTTTTGTTTTTTTTACTCTACTTGCTCTATAACTGTGTTTTTCTAACTCTTTCCAAAGAGGAAAGAATGCCATATATACAAAGTGTACCAAAAAGAATGCACTGACCCCTGTATTAGGGTTTACAAAATATCTACTTTCAGGAGGGTTAGCTCTTAGATCTTTATGAAGAGAGTCAATGATGTATTCAATGTGAAGCCCTGTTGTCCATGTCGGTGATGGCTTGACCTCAAGAGAAGCCTTCAAATCTTTTGTAGCTACAACATTTACTTCATGTCTATGTCTATCTTTCAACTCGTTTGAAGGGCTACCTTGAATTCTCTAAAGTGTTTTGCCATTAATACTGATCCGTCCTTGCCAGTAGTCACTACAGCTATCCTTGTGAGTCATGGTTGCTTCTTTCCTTCGGCCTCCTTCATGTTCAAACCTTTCTGCATGTTGACTATCTTCTGGAAGCATCATCAGGCCTCCCTTTAGGTCTGTACATCATCACCCAAGCTAATTCATCGCCATTTGATCTTAGAAGGAATCCATGGCATTCGCATTCCGCAGATCTTCCTCAAGGTGGTAGTCAATCAATCAAATTGTCGCCAGTCCGCCTTCTTAGCTCCTCCTGATTGGTTAGAGATATGCCACACAAGACTTTCAGGTGGTCAAAGGTCATTTGAATGGAATCGCATGTCGATGAGACACTAATCGCGTCTCCCCAATGCGATTATAGCTCACAGTAGCCATTGGCATAACATATGATAGTCGACAAGGCCTTTGGCGAGCTATAGAAGTTATATCGATGCCACAAAACCCATCGGTAAGACCACTAGTGTCGATCAAAAGTTACAGTGAGCTCCACTAGTCACACCGATATCATTTTTCTGTCGCTGAGACCTCTCTTGTCGATAGGACATCCTGGCGAGCATAGATCTTTCACTTAGAGTCTCCCCGATCTTGTCTTTATTCTCTAAGCTCGAGTTCCTTTTCCTTTCAGCAAGACCTCTCAATCGGAAAAAGGTCATGGCGAGATCCTCTTGGTTATACCGATATCCCTTTCATTGGAAAATCTTTTGATGTTGACAAGAGATTACAGTCGAGAATACCTTATGCCGAGCCCCTCTTCTTTTTCCCCGAGCTTGTTCTTATCAGCAAGACCCCATCGGGTCGATGAGACGTCATGGAGATGTCCTAAATCTCTAGGTGAGCTCATTGCACTGTGGTGAGATTCCATCCTGTCAGTAAGACTCCGTTGTCAGGGACACCTTTTGCCGATGCTACCACCCTTCGCCGAGACCTTTGTTTTATGTCGGCAGGACATGATGGAGTCAGCGAGACATTATGACAAACCTATTTCCTTTCGCTGAGACTAGCCACCATCAGCGAGAGTTTCACCAAATACACCCCATTTTTCTAAGAGCTCATGTTACTTCGAGGGGGGACCTCCTTCAGTTAGGCAGACTTATGGTGATATCACTCCCGTGTCGCCAAGACCGCTCCTCTATCACCCATACTTCACTGTATCGGTAGGAGATTACCATGAAAGAGGAACTTTACCCCAAAACCACTAAACCTCAGCGAGACCTTCCCTTCACCGGGATGTCTCAGCGAAGCTCAAATGTTACACCAAAGGGAGAACCCCCTTTCGGCAAGACATTACTGTATCGGCAAGACCTTTCGCCGAACTCATTCATTCTCCTCGGGCTCATTATATTTTGGTGGGACTCTGTTGGATCGGTGAGACCTTTTGGCGATGCAAGAGTTATAGCAACATCCTCCATGTCAGTGAGACTTCCTATATCGACACGACATCCTAGTGAGCTCACTATGTTACACCGAAGGCACATCCGTCGACGAGACCCATGCCAAATCAGCCAGACCTCCTGCCGAAGCCAAAATTATTGCCGAGCTCAAACTTTCAATAAGACTCCTCTGGGTCAGCAAGAGATTATGACGAGCTCCTTATCCTTTGGTGACGCTAGTCTTACACAACAATCGGGGAGACTTCCTGTTAGCTCTCAAAAACGTAGGTGGAATGCCTCAAGAGGCTGCCAATCTCTTGATACGCTTTAGGGTAACATACAAGGTCAAGAGAACTCAATTTTCTACTCTATAGGTGCTGCTAAACCTAGGTGGGTGTACCTTTATGAATGAAGCAGACTTGACTTATAGTTATCCTTCTTGCAATGATTTGTTCACAATGGCAGATGCAAGTGAACAAAAGAATTCAAGCGCAATAGCAATCTTCTTAATCTAAATCCTAAAATACTCAATTAACATATGTAAAGAGAATAAATGAATCTTAATGATGAAACTGTAAAGACCAGTGCCTTATTGGGTATGTGGAGTCAAATGAAAACAAGATGAGCAACACTTTCTGGAGAAAACTCAAATTATCTGGCATACATTCTGTTTACAACTTGTATAAACATGCAATATTGTAACTACTAAGCTCTACTTTAATAATCCAGATGAATCTCTCTGATTACTATGATCAACTAAAAGGATTTAATCTTTGCTTGAAAGAACCAATTGATTAATCACACAAATACAAAAAATGTGCATTGATAAACTGAACATAAACTTGTTATGTCAATTTAAACAACCAAAAAGCATCAATCTTGGAGACAGCTTAGCAATACTTTCATCAAATCCAATAGACAATTGACACCAACAATGTGCAGCAACATCAATTGAATTTCATAAATACCTCCATCTGAAATCATGCATCATAATCTCTGATCTGAGAATGTTTACTCTACTGTATCCATCATCTATCTATTGTATATCAAAAATATAATAGCTCATGCTATTTTACAATTGCAAAATGCTTATTTATACACCAGCATCAAAAAATATTTCATATTGAGATCCCATGTCGGCTTGCCAGTGAAATCGGGCTCACCTCATGTTAGCCTGCAATGGTAAACGAACATTCACATGTCGGCCACAGATTTTAGATTTCTGTTAATCGTTATTGGAACAGTTGCCAAGATATTTTGTTAGTTATGTCGAAGGCAATTCAATCGCTGCAATCGCCACGTGGTTTATTCGCTTTCGCCATGACTTATGGTATCGGGAAGACCTTATATAGATTTCATTATGTTTCCCCGAAAGCCCCAAGGTCACATCGGTTCACCAAGACAACACAAATCTTATATCAACATAGTCCATATGTATTCCATCGGTGAGACCCACGACAATCGCTAAGACCTACTTTTAAGAGAACTTCTCTCACCGACAAGCCATTTGATAGAAACCATATGTGTAATATCTGTGAGACCTAAGGTCACTCGCCAAGACCTTATCTTGAACACCCTAACTCTTACCGATATCCACCTGCCACCGATCAATGTGACAATGTATATTCGCTATGACCTCACAGCGGAAGCAATTTGTTTGGCCGAAGTGAATCCTTAATGTGCTTGTCGGTGAGACCACAAGAATTTGCTAAGACCATATATCGATGCCACAACTCTTACCGAAGGTAATTCAAGCCAGTCGGTGAGACATAAAGCACTCGGTGAAACAACATGCCGAAAACCAAACTCCTGCTGAAATGTGTATCACCCTCTGTCACCGAGACTGTGGAGAAGTCTTGTCAAATGGCTCCTATAAGTGAAAATCAAATCGCCATGACAACAGAAACATCTTGCCGATAGGCAACACGGATGTTTATCAGAAAGATGGATCGGGGTGACCCAGATATTGTCATGCCGATATGGAACATGATGCGAATTATGCAAGACCCAATGGATTCTATGGGACCAAATGGCAAAATGTGGGTAAAAATATCATGAAAAGAGGAAAATGTGCTCAAGGAAGGACTCATTTGGAAAATGCATAGTGAAATCAACATGTAAAATCATCAGATTTTAACAGTCCTAACCGTGGCTTCATCTGGGGATGAATGATAGTGAGATCATTGCAAGGATCCAAAGCTTTGGGTGAGCAAACCAGACACAAAATGATGAGCCAGTGAGCAGAATGGAAATGGACATGCAACATGATGGAATGAAAGGAAAGTAAACACAAAATGGAGATGAACCAGAATCCTAAACTACTATGCATGGAAAATAATTTTAAAGAGGATGAGCAAGAGTTGTCCATGCATTGGCAACCCTCAATCCTCTGTGTTGCTTCAAGAGAAAAATTGCTTCAAGAATTTCCCATGAACAAGCAATTCTTGATCTTCACCAACCATATTCTATAGATAGTATGAATCTTCACCTCTCTTTCCAATAATGACAAAAGGTCCCAGCCACAAAGCTTCAAATTTACCATGCTTTCCCTTCTCTTGACACCTTGCGTTCCACATCAACACCAAGTCATTTTTTTCAAATTTTCTATTCTTTTCCTTCTTGTCAAATAGATACTTCATCTGTGTCTGCAACTTCATGTTTTGATTTTGGGCAACTCTCCTTATTTCATCAAGTTTAGCTACTTGCTCCATTCTTTCCTCCATAGGTTCAAGAACATTGAAATCCTCCTAAAGAACAAACCTGTAGACTGGCAACAAATTTTGCAAAGGCATCCTGGCTTGTGCTCCATACATCAATTCAAATGGGGATTTTCCAATTGCTCTTTTAATAGTAACCATGTCAGCCCACACAACCAATTTTAATTTTGAATCCCAAGCCTTCTTGTTCTATCCTAACATCCTCCTTATAATCTTCAAAAGACTCTTATTGCTAGATTTTACTTGACCATTAGCTTGTGGATGGTAAGGGGCTGCATAAGAAATGGTAATGCCATATGTGTCATAGAAGCCTTTAAATTCATCTAACCTGAAACACATCCCATTATCTTTGATTAACCTCAGTGGTGCACCAAATCTAGTGATAATGTTGTCCATCAAGAAATTTGTCACCACTTTGCTTGTAGCCTGTTTAGTTGGGATTGCTTCTACCCATTTAGTAAAATAATCAGTGGCAACAGTATCCACTTGTATCCCCCACTTGATTTTTCTTGTATCTCTCTAATGAAATGAATTCCCCATTGATGAAAAGGGGCATCAGCCTGCAAGGGTCAAAGTGGCAAGGCACCTTGATATTTCATCTTTCTAGAGAACTTCTGGTAGGCTTCACACTTTCTTACATGTGTGAAAGAATCATTAAAAACCCTAGGCCAGTAGTAACCTACCCTAAGAATTTTGTGTGCAGGTGTTTTTGCTGAATAATGTCCTCCACAAACTCCATGCATTTCACTTAAAACATGCTTGGCCTGAGACTCATCCAAACACAACAATAGTATACCATCCTTGTTCTTCCAAAACAAATCTCCATCCATGAAAACATATTTAGATGCTTGAAACTTCAGAGTTCTTTTCTGACTATCACTTAATTCCTTTGGACACCTCCTGTAATTAAGGTAATGCATGATATCAGTATACCAAGGGGTGTGCTCAATGTTTGCAATTGCAGTCCCTTCTTCTACATTACAAACCTGATTTGCTTCAATATTTGATTCTTCCATCAACCTAGCCAAGCCTTGACCTCTTACTAATTTGGTAATTTGTATCTCCATGTCAAACTCTTGGATCTTATTAATCCATTTGCATCTTTTTCCTGTTACTTCAGACTGTGTTAGAATATCTTTGACAACAACATGAGGGACATAAGCAATCACCTTTGCTCCAACAAGATATGGCCTGAAAGCTTTTGTAGCCTTCACTAATGCAAATGCCTATTTTTCTATTATGTCATATTTCAATTCAGACCCTTGTAATGACTTACTAAAGAAAAACACAGGCTGTTCATGACCATCCTCAATCTTCTGTAACATAACAGCAACCATTGTGTGCATTGAAGAAAATGAAAATATCTGAAAAGGCTTTGCAAAATATGGAGATTTAAGGACGGGAGCCTCCTTGGTGGCCCTTTTGATAGATATGAAAGCTTCCAAAGCTTCTGCAGTCCATTCCATTTTCTATCCTTTCTTCAACATTTTTGATATGGGCTTAATGATCTCAGCAAAGTTAGAAACAAATCTCCTAACAAAATTAATCTGTCCAAAGAATGATTGTATAGCCTTAACAGTTTTGGAAATAGGAATTTTATCAATAGCTTCAACCCTCTCAGTATCTATCCTAATTCCTTCCCTTGAAACAATATTTTCTAAAAACTTAACTTCTGTGACTACAAAATGACACTTCTTAGGATTTAAGCTGATACCATATTCTAGGGCTTTGATAAATACCTTCTCTAGATGTTGTACATGATCTTCAACCTTCTTTGAATAAGTAGTCAGGTCATCCTGGTACACCACCATGATAGCATTGATCAAATCTGCAAATGCCATGTCCATAGCCCTTTGGAAGGTCGCTCCTGCATTAGTGAGACCAAATGGCATTCTTATGTATACATTCCCCAAGGAGTTGTGAATGTTGTCTTATATTGCTCAGATTCTTTGACCTTGACTTGGTTGTATCCAGAAAACCATCCATCATGGATAGCAGTTCACACCCTGTTACCTTATGTAATATAGCCTCCATATTGGGTAGAGGATAATTTTCCTTGAGAGATGCCATATTCAAATTCCTGAAGTCCACACATAATTTGATGTCTCCATTTTTCTTCCTCACAGGGACCAAATTTGAGACCTGCATTGAGTGCCTAATTGGTTTGATGATTCCCCCATCTCTGAGCTTTGTCAATTCTTCTTGCATTTTAGGCTCTAGTGTTGGGTTTATGGGTCTTTGCTTTTGTCTGAAAGGCTTAGCATCTGGCTTCAATGGTATTTCATGCTGAAACAAATCTTCCCTGTATGCTTTTAGATCTTCATAAGACCAATCAAAAATTTGTTTATACCTTCTCAGCAACTCTATCAGCATTCTTCTAATTGTAGGGCTTATCTTCTTTCCTATGTACACCTTTCTTGGTGCTATCTCAGTCCCCAAGTTAACTTCTTCAATATCTTCTCTTTTGACTGGTGTTTGCTTCATGAGGGACCAATCATTTCCATCATAGAGCCTCTCCAATGCCACCAAGCCCTTAGGAAGCTTATTTGTTTTGAGCTGTAAAATCTCCTTGCCAAACAATGTTTGCTTCCCATCTACTTCCTCAACAAAAGCATTAAAGTCAATTTCCTGGGCTTCATATTGATCTATACAATTGAGGAATTTCAAAAGGTCAGTATCATCATTGAAGACCTGCCAACTATAAATGTTATCAGGAATAGCAGGCCTTGTCTTGAACTCAATCTGTGACACCCCAGCCAATGTGATATCATCTCTTTTCAGTGCCTTATTTGCTAAAAAATCAGCCATTATGTTCTTTGATCTGTCAATCCACTCAATTGAAAAGGCATCAAACAACTCAATTGTGTCCCATACAACATTCCTATATTGTTTCGATCTTTTATGTTTTGCTACATATTTTGACTTAACTTGTGAAACAACCAACTCATAATCTCCAAGAACAGCTAGCAACTTGATCTTATGTTTCACAGCTATGTTCAGACCTATCAATAAAGCTTCATATTCCACCACATTGTTTGTACACTCAAATGTCAACAGGAAAGAATATTTAAATGTAATACCTTCAAGTGAAGCAAATACAATTCCAACTCCATTACCTTCTTGGTTGCATGCTCCATCAAAATACATCTTCCACACTTCATTGCAGCTTTGTGCCACATGCTTTTCAATTGGATCACTATTGGTTAATTCTGGCTGGGCTGATTCAATCTTAAAACTCCCAAAATCAACATCACAAAAATAATTGATCCGGTCTTGTGGTACACAGTCAACAAGTTGGTTCATTCTTGACTCTCTATACAATTTGACTTCTTGACCATTCACCGGAATTGTAGCATAAGACAGATGAAATTGAACATTTCCTCCAACTGTTGCTACCCATTGTCTTGATAGAAGCATCCCAAATTAAGGAGTATCAATCACTGTTATATCTATATTATAAGCCACCTATGGATAAATAGCCACTTTGACTTCAACACCTCTCATAATGCCTACCACAGGTATAGGTCTATTATCCATTACATAACACTTCCCTTCACATGTATCAACCCACATGCCAAGCTACTTCATAACTCCTACTGGCATGATATTTATAGCAGCACCAGAGTCTATCATGCAATTTCTCAGCAGTTTGTTGTTTATAAGTAATGTAGTGAAAAAAGGATCCACTTGAGAGGGAGTTGTTAATACATCACTCAAGCAGACTTCTGGGATATTTACCTTTTCCTGCCTATTGATTGCTATAATAGCTACTCTATTTTTAGAATTCACATGTTTTTCATTTCCATTCATTATCAATTGAACAACACTATCTCTATATTCCTTAATTTTCATCATTTCAAGCAGTGGAACAGATATTTTTACCTGGGATAATGCCTGAGTAAAGTCAAAAGAAGAGCCCCCACCTTAACAATCTTCTTCTGCTCCAATGTTTCTCCTTTGTTTTCTTCCTTCTCTCTTTTACTAGGCTAATCAAGCTTTTGTATCTCTTTGTGTAATTCCTTCATTTCCTCTTTTTGGATAGGCTTTTGTTCACTTTTATCATGCTGTTTATTTTCTGATTTCTTCACAGTTCCTTGTGCCACCTTCTGATCTTTCATAAAGATTCCTCTAGGGATACCTTCCTTCTCATTTACTGTTCTATTTCTCAATCAATATTTACTTTTTGCCTCCTCAATAGCAGCTACAGTTAGTCTTTCTATTTCATCTTCAGTGAGACTCCTCATACTACATTGAGCAGGCACTTCAACCGAATGTGGCTCTGTATAATCTTCTTCAGAATCAGAAAGAACCTATTGTTCAGCCATATGGACATTGTATCTCTGATTTGAAACATCATACTCATAACCTTCATCCTCTGAAGATGAGTACCTCTCCTCAACATGGTGAAATGTATTTGAAGTCAAATACACACTGTGATCTTCTCCATTATTTTCCATCAACATTCCCTCCTCTTGCATCCTTTGAGCTACAACACAATATTCTAGGGAATGTGGCTTATCACAAGCTTCACAAAAGTAATTTTTACTCACCATATAGGTTGCCTTCTTGCTCAATGGATCAGGAGCCTCTTTGTTTCTTGGCCTAGTTGTTATAGGTTTCCATCCTTCCAGTCTGTATTATATGACATGTCATGCAACCTGGGTCTTTCATTTCTGTATGTGTTTTCCTGTCTGTACTGATAATTATTGTTTTGCTAAGGAGCCCTAGGGTTATCTCTTTTATTGACTATAGCTGCAGCCTTTCTGTTGTTTTCAATTATTAGTGCTATCTTCTGAGCTTCAGCCAGATCTCTTGGAGACCTATTTCTCAGTTCATAACCTATTTTAGGATCAAATGCATTTAAATAAACACTCAATGCTACAGAATATGGCAACCTTGATCTAGGAGGTACTTTAGTCTGCAACTTGTTGAATCTTTGGTTGATATCATAAATTGAATCATTCTATTTTTTTTGAATTCACATCAATTCATGAAGAGGTGCATCTGGTGCATTTTGATTCCCATATTGCTCTAGGAATCTATCTTGGAATATTTGGAGAGAATTAATTGAGAGTGTTGGCAAGCTGTTGAACCAATCCCTAGCATCTTCAAGAAGTGACATCATAAATAGCCTCATATGTAAATCTTCATATGGCACACCTATGTCTTGGATGAACACATTGAAATTCTTTAAATGTTCTTCAGTAGTAATTGCATTACTCCCTATAAACTTAGGTACCAGACCTCTCCAACTGCCATCCATAGGATAAGGATATAATTGAAACCCTGATAAATCAAATTGTCTGATCATTGTTGTATACTGGTGGGGGGGAGGAATAGGTAGGTACTGATATTGGTTCATAGGATTATTGTATTGTGCATTATGTTGCGGCACATGATACTGACCAGGAGGTGGATGTATATTGGTATGTTGTGTGGGAATATGAGGGGGATGATTTGGCTATCTATAATGATTTCATGCCTGATGGTGAGGAGACACAAGTGGATCAGAAGGCCCTGCACTATGATTACACTACTTATGAGGTGGTACATACTTTGGGGGGCAATCAGCTGTCTGAGAAGTAATTTGGGCTTTCAACAATGCAGCCCTTAGTTCATCTATCTCCTTCCTCTATGATTCAAACTGTGCTTTTACTTCCTTAGGAAGCTCATGATCAATAAAGTCATTTTGGTTACCTTCCATCTTCTGATCATATTCATGCTAAATTCTAATTTGTTCAGCCTCCAGTTCAGCTCTAAACTCAGCATGTTTCTAAGGATCAGGAAAAGAGAAAGGATTTATTTTATCTTCTAGAGTACGAGGCTCTGCGCTTGAATTGTTTCTCCATGTATCATAGCAATTATATGTTTCACAATGTGCTCTTGATACTTTTTCTTTATCTGTTAAGCACATATCCTCACTTATCCCTTTTCCCTTATCAACCTTGTTATCTTTGTGTGTCCACTTACTGCTACCAGCAGGAGCTCCAGTATGACCTCCCCTATATTGAGACCTTCTTCCATTCATGTTTGAATAGCTGTAAAAAAATTTGTCAGAGTCACCACTCACTTTTGTCCAAAATGAGAAAATACTTGATGTTTCTTATTCCCAACGGAGTCTGTATAAATTTTCTGACTCTATGATTAAGGCCTTGATTCTAAATGTATCCCCAGTGGAGTCACCAATTTGTTAGCTCTCAAAAACGCAGGAAGAATGCCTCAAGAGGCTTCCGATCTCTTGATACGCTTTAGGGTAATAGACAAGGTCAAGAGAACTCAACCTTCTACTCTTTAGGTGCTGCTAAACCTAGGTGGGTGTACCTTTCTGAATGAAGCAGACTTGACTTATAGTTATCCTTCTTGCAATGATTTGTTCACAATGGAAGATGCAAGTGAACAAAAGAATTCAAGCGCAATAGTAATCTTCTTAATCTAAATCCTAAAATACTCAATTAACAGATGTAAAGAGAATAAATGAATCTTAATGATGAAACAGCATAGACTAGTGCCTTATTGGGTATGCAGAGTCAAATGAAAACAAGATGAGCAACACTTTCTGGAGAAAACTAAAATTATCTAGCATACATTTTATTTACAACTTGTATAAACATGCAATATTGTAACTACTAAACTCTACTTTAATAATCCAGATGAATCTCTCTAATTACTATGATCAACTAAAAGGATTTAATCTTTGCTTGAAAGAACCAATTGATTAATCACACAAATACAACAAATGTGCATTGATAAACTAAACATAAACTTGTTATGTCAATTTAAACAACCAGAAAGCATCAATCTTGGAGACAACTTAGCAATACTTTCATTAAATCCAACAGACAATTAACACCAGAAATGTGCAGCAACATCAATTGACTTTCATAAATACCTCCATTTGAAATCATGCATCATAGTCTCTGATCTGAGAATGTTTACTCTACTGTATCCATCATCTATCTACTATATATCGAAAATCTAATAGCTCATGCCATTTTACAATTACAAAATGCCTATTTATACACTAGCATCAGAAAATATTTCATATTGAGATCCCATGTCGACCTTCCACTGAAATTGGGCTCACCTCATGTTGGCCTGCAACGGTAAACGAACATCCACATGTCAGCCACAAAGTTTGGATTTCTATTAATCGTTACTAGAATAGTCACCAAGATGTTTCGTTAGTTATGCCAAAGGCAATTCAATCGCTACAGTCGCCCCGTGGTTTATTCACTTTCATCGTGACTTATGGTATCGGGAAGACCTCATATAGATTTCATTATGTTTCCCCGAAAGCCCCAAGGTCACACCAGTTCACCAAGACAACACAAATCTTATATCGACATAGTTCATATGTATTCCATCGGTGAGACCCACGGTGATCGCTAAAACCTGCTTCAAAGAGAACTTCTCACACCGACGAGCCATTTGATAGAAACCATGTGTAATATCAGTGAGACTGAAGGTCACTCACTAAGACCTTATCTCGAACACCCTAACTCTTACCGATATCCACCCACCACCGGTCGGTGTGACAATGTATATTTGTTATGACCTCACAGCAGAAGCAATTTGTTTGGATAAAGTGAATCCTTAATGTTCTTGTCGGTGAGACCACAAGAATTCGCTAAGACCATATATTTACACCACAACTCTTGCCAAAGGCAATTCAAGCCAGTCGGCGAGACATAAAGCACTCGGTGAAACAACATGTTGAAAACCAAACTCCTGCCAAAATGTGTATCACCCTCTGTCACTGAGACCACGGAGAAGTCCTTTCGAACAGTGCCTGTAAGTGAAAATAAAATTACCATGACAACAAAAACGTCTTGCTGATAGGCAAAATAGACGTTTATTAGAAAGATGGATCAGGGTGACCCAGATATTGTCATGTCGATATGGAACATGATGCGAATTATGCAAGACCCGATGGATTCTATGGGACCAAATGGAAAAATGTGGGTAAAAATATCATGAAAAGAGGAAAATGTGCTCAAGGTAGGACTCATTTGGAAAATGCAAGAGTGAAATCAACATGTAAAATCATCAAATTTTTACAGTCCTAACACTTCCTCTTTCACTGGAACATCTCAACAAAGTCTCCTCCTTTTGCCGAGGGCTTCCTCTATCACCAAGAGCTTTGTTCTTCGTCGAGACCTCACTTCGATGTCCTAGCCTATCGGCAAGACCCTTTGAAATCACCGAGACTTCTCCCCGAAGGAAAATCTCTGGCCGATATGTGCATCCCTCTATCGCCGATCGGTGGGACACAAAGATCTCACCAAGACCTTTCTCTGAAGGGGACTTTCATGTCGATGGGAAACTCTTAATCATTGAGATGATGATTGATGTCTTGCCAATAGGTATCTGCATGTGAATTCCGATCACTATGACACCCCTGAGGTCTTGCCAATAGGCAACACAGATGCCTATTAACCAAATGCACTGGTAGTCGGCAAGACATCTGCAAGGTCTTGCCGACTTTCTTCTTAGAGGAAAATTATGACCAACTGGATTAAGGAATACATTCCAACTGAGCTCCCTTGGCAAATATCATCATGTGTGTGATTTGATCCTGCAAAATAGAGTCCCCATCAGTCCTTAGAAGCACATAAGATATATTATTCTAAGATACACTATTTTATATGATAATGTCATTCAATTTCCAGCAAGAAGAAAACCAACTCAAGTTGAAATAGAACCAGCAAACAACACAAAGAAGACAAACTCAGAAGAAAAATAGAAGAACTCCCAAGAGAAAAAGAAAATAATGGAGGCAAAGAAACCAAAAGGAAAGGGGGACCCATTTTGTTCTAGAATTAAATGGGGTGGTTATGCAAAGCATAACATGTACTTGTGTGGTCATTCTAAAAAATGCACTAGGAGAATGGACTATTTGTATTACACACTTGTGTATAAAATGGAACCATTTTATAGGAAAAAGGAAAAGTTGCAGCATTATGGTTTTTTGATGAACCAAAAGTGTTTAAATATGTGATCTAGTTTGGAGCAGGCCAAGGCAATTTTGGATGATCATTGTATTCCCAATGAAACAAATCCTAGATGGTACTAGATGAAAATTCAAAGTAGGTATGACCACTACCTTGTTCGGAAATTTGGGGAGCACCTTTTTGTTTGTGACTACTCTTGGAGTTTGCAGGGGAACACTTACAAACATGTCCTGAAGGTTGCTGACTTGATTAAAAGATCATTTGTTGTTGAAGGAGTGGTCTACGGTAAGTGAACTTCAATTCAAATTGTGCTACTTTATAGGATTCAATTGTGTTTTCCATTTTCTACTACCTAATACAAGTTTCTTCTATGTGGTCATTTAGATGGGGGAGGTCAACCAATTGATAGGAGGATAGATTTGAACGAGACATTGTCACAAGAGGCATAGAAGAAAACAATCCTAATGTTCTCAGCCCTACACAAGCCCCTTTTTATCACTCATGTATATGATGAACATGTGCTCAAAATGTCTCTTTGGAATGACACAAATGAACTCTTGAACAAAGTGATGCATACACCACCATAGTGTCTACAATAGGTGCAATCATACGTAGAATGCATGGAGAGTTTCTACAGGACCTACGACAATCAAATGCATTGTTGTTTGAATTCATTCTCAATCTTGATGAAGCTATAACTAGCACTATTCGCATGTGTCCATGGTTAGGTGCAAGTAGGGATTGTCTTTGACGTGCAACCCTACATACGAAGCCTTCTATAGAACAGTCAGATCACTGAACCCCTCTAGATGACTCCTTTCCCTTCTCCGACAACAATAACTTGAATGTGAATGTCAATATGCAATGTGAGAATTCAAGTGCAGTTGCTATGGATGTGGTAGAAGATACAACATCTAATATGGGTGACTATGAGAAAACCCATTTCAATTTCTATATTGTAATAGGAAATGGTATTGCAGATTTCTTTTTCTAGTATGTGCTTGTGCCACGTCATAAACCTTTTGATTTCTTTTTTGGATTTTTTTTTTCACTTTAGCATTCTAATCTAGGGAAAGGAGTCCTCGTCGACGACTATCTTTCATGAGTGTAAACCCAATGGAAGGTATGGTTCAAATTTAATAATTGTGTGTACGTAAGTCCAATTTTTGGTATGACCTTATGCAATACCATGCTTCCTTATAAAAATTTAGCTATGGTGATAGGCTGATGTCGGCCAATGTGCCTTCACTTTGTTGCTTCTTCAAGACTTACTAAGGATTACACAAGCATATTTCAATGAACCTTCATCTGTAGGTAAGCATATTTGTTTTGTTTACTTATTTCATTGAATGGGCAATTCATTTGAGGTATTTAGAAGAGGTTGAATCAAATTTACAAGTGTAAAGAGCAATAAATTCAAAATCTTCCTATGAACCCTTAACAAGGGGTTTTGAGAGTATTGTGAGGTTTTAGACCTCCATCCCACTGATGTAGGTTTAGAGGAATGGTGGGATGGATTATTTAGGGTGTAATTAAGATGTTTTAAGAAGTGTGTGTGTTGAATCATGCAAGGGAAGCAAATAATTCAATGTTTGGTTGTTGATCTTCAGAAAATATAGAAGTTTTCCAATGAAAATGGATGGCTACAAGTTGGTAATTGAGGAAAGTGCATTCAAAGGGGCTGAAATTTTATTCCTAAAGCATGGGTAGAAATTTCTAAACATGTTTCATGTGGTGGCAAAGCATGGGAAGGTTTGGAATACACTATTCTATTAAACCCTCATTTGTTAGATCTTATTTTGTGCATAAAGTAAGGGTTTAGTAGATCAGTGTTTGCTTGAGCCTTTCTATTCCTAAAATTTGATGATTCCTAAGTTTTGAAATGTGTTAAAGGACTATTTGAAGTCATTAGGCATTTTGATGATGATTTAACACATCCTCCTTTGTAAATTTGGGCTAATTGAGTGCATTTCCAGCGGTACAGTCATGTTTTCAAGCATTCTTTTCAAAACAATAGCATTTGAATTTGTGATATGTTAAAATTGGCACAAATGGGTTTCTGGAACAGTAAATAGCTTATGGGGTTTCAATGTAGTTTGGATGGAATGCCCACCTTTTCCGAGTTGCAATGCTACTAGGGTTGGAGTGTTGGATGCATGAAATTATGAATCTAGTAAAATAAAGTTGGGAGGTAGAATATTGGATTGTTACTATCATAGTAAGGTTGGTTAAAGGTATTTCAAGGCTTGGTAAGGTTTTCCAAGTAAGAATTAGTGATGGGTCAACTTTTGTCTTATGGAAAACAAGGTGTTATGAAGGGTAAATTGGGCTTGTTGAATGTAAGGATTGGTTCAAGATGTTTTAATCAGGTTTTGGTTTTTGATTTAGTCAATGAAATGGTAATGAATGTATTTCAAGGTCTATGGAGAGCTTTAAAGCAAGTTTGGTTGATTGGTTTTCTTAATTGCCTTGTTTGGAATATTGTTGGAAAAAGAAGTTATTTGGTGAATGTTGGTAGTGATGAGTTCTCTAATTAGGTTTATGCTATGGTTCAGTCCGTTTGATGAAGCTTAATATGTATTTGAATCTGCTAAAGGTGTAGAATACTTTTTTGGTGAAATTGATGAATTTTGGTGAAAAGATAAGTAAGTTTGTTGGTTTATCTTCTCAGTTGTTGTTTGCGTCAGAAGTACCCCTGGTTGGTTTAGGTTTTTGGTAGATAATATTGCATCACTATTATGCTATGACATATTTTTTCTAGGCATCCATAGCTTGTTCGAAAGTACCTATTTTAGGCTTTTATCCATAAAAGCAAGGCAGTGAACTGTTTGATAAAATACTTTGGTAGACATGTATGAAAAATGTTGTAACATAGACAAGGCAATGAAATGTTTGAAAAAATTCCTCAAATAAGTGTGGTCTCATGGTGATGGAATTTCATTCTTTGATGCATTTTTTTGAAGAGTTCGTTGCCTTGTCTATGTTATTGCTTACTATTATGCCTTGACAGATTTTTTCCAAGCATCCATAACTTGTTCAAAATACTTTTTTTAGGATTTTAACCATATGATGCAAGATATAAGTGGTTTTGAGCAACACAAACATAAATCAACTTTATTCAAACAAGGATTTGACTCTCAAACCCAAACTTGGGTGCAACTTACACAACCAGCTACACTTTCTAGTAGGTCTGTAGACCCATTTGCTCAACTTTACACACCAATAAATTACTCAATCACCCAAATATTAAAACTTTCAAACACCCATTATTCCCAATTAAAACATACTACAAAACTTCAATAGGTTCTTTTGGAACAAACACTTCAAACTAGCTCTTTTTCGCTGTCCTAAACCCCAAAATAGGCCTATTTTACAAAGAGACTCATATTTAAACTCTTACCAAACCTTAAATTTTGATGGGGAATCATTAAATAGTCACAAAAACCTCCAAATCCATAATTATTTTTGGAAGATACGCTTCCCCTGACACTATTTCACTAAACCCTCATTTTGAGCCATTATCCTGAGGTTTTTATGGAAATCAATGTTCCCAAGCTTCCCACTCTCTAAAAACTCTTCAAAATTGACTATTTAATCTTAAAAAAACTTAATCTAACCTTAAAATTTTCTTCCCCCAAGTTTCATAGGCATTCACTTACTAAAACCACCATATTTCACCTAAAACCACTCATTTTTGCCATGCATGGCAACACACAAAATCACCTACAACACCTTCCTAGCTCTTGCAAACTCACAAAACACATTTGTAGACATATTAACAACTAAAATGGCCATTCCATCTAGCTACAGTTCATACAATAGATGGAATGGCCATTTTTACAATATGAAGGTCTTAAAACCCTTAAATCTGGTTATAGACCCGTAGGCAATCTTTTTGCTCTTAGATGTGTAAATCTCGGTGAATTTTCACAAGAATGGAACAAAAATAACCCTGGTTTTGTCCTTCACCAGATCAAGTCAAACTCTGAGCAATATAGCACCTGTACGGCTTTCTACAAAGTCAGGAAAAATACATATTTGAGTGTAAAATATAGAAATTTCAAGCAAGAATAGAATTTTTTATTGAAAAATTTCAATATTATTTCAGTCTCTTCTATTACAAATGACTACAAGGCCTTTAAAAATGAAATAAAAATATTTACCATGCAAAAATCCCACTAACTCCATTGGTTACATTATGGAGACCCACTATTAATACCTGAAACATGCAAACTAGTTGGCAATAAATGCAAGATTTTGCATGCTTTACAATTTTAGCACTAATGACCTCACTAAACTATGTATTTTTTATTTCCTTTGATTAATGATTGTAAAATCCTTCAAGAATAATTTTTTGAATTGTATTCCATTCTATTTAAAATATGGGGAAGGACAAAGAGTCACTTTTAGTTGTGGGTGTCTATGTTGACAAGTTTGATCAATCTCAAGAAGTCTAAATAGGCCTAAATTGCATAATAGTAATCCATTTTTATGAGTGTTGTTACAAAAAAAAGCTATCCTATCTTTTGATATGTGTTTAAACATCTTAAGGGGCATCTGAATATATGTGTGGAATTCAGTTTGATGATTTAGTCAAGATATATGGTCTAATAGACCTTATTGCAGGGCCACCATCCTAGGATAGTATTTGTATAGTGTGGAATCTTCTACTTGGAAAGGTCATTAGATCATGGTGAGTAGACCTAAAATGGTGGTGTTTGAATGTTTGGTTCTGAGGATTTAAGTCTATTGAGACTAAAACTAAAATTTTCCTTATGATTGAAAGGTGTTTTGAAAGGTGGCTGCCTAGAAAGGTCAGTTGAGGGAAACCCATTGTGGTGAAAATTTTTTATAGTAGATTAAGTTTGAGAAATTTATTTCTACCCCTTAGCACTGCATTAGTATATATTCAATTTGAAGTAACTGCATAACTACTTAGGTTTACTTTGTACAAAACTATATTGTAATTGAAATTTTGTCATCTATCAGCATCTAGTTATTAGTTATGCAATGTGAAGTAATGCTTTGAGCTAGAAAAATGTGCAATGCAATGAATGTAATCAGCAGTATGAATATAAACTACAAAAATTTAATTTCTATAATTCATTAGTTAAACTCATCTAATTGCAACAAATAGAATGCTCACATTATTTTCCATGTTGGAAAACACAATGTCCCTACACAATTAGTTCATTGTGAAATTTTTTGTTTCACTTTGGATTTTTTTAGCAACTATTTCGTGCAATGCAAATGTCTTTTCTACCTTTCTTCATGTGAATGCAACAAATAGAATGTTCACATTATTTGCACTATTCAAAAACACACTGTCCCCTATCACCTATTTCGTCATTAAAATGTTAATGTTTCCTACAGTCCAAGAATGTAATGAATCCAACATTCAAAGTGTGTTTCTAATTAGATAATGTTGTATTTGCTGAAATTTTTGTTGTCTTTCATTTCAGGAATTGTTGTTCCTATTGTTTCAATCACGCATTTCCATATGCCCACTGGAGATACTGCATATGCTACTTCGTTAAGTTTCAAAGAATAGGTACAATCTCTTTAGTGAAAACATTATATATATCTTCCACTTTGCTCACTTCTTTTTCACTGTTTCCATTGCATTGGAAATGTCTTTCTAATTAGAGAATGCAGGTGTACCTTCTAAAATAGTTGTTTTGTCTTTCATTTCAAGCATTTCAATACCTGTTGTTACAGTTGTATAGAAGATGTCACATAGTTCATGAGCATGGGTGGCTAGTTGGTTGACCAACTACCACCCATATCTTCCATGCAATATTCTTGCTCAAATTGAGGATTGAGCCTCCTGTATAGGTTGTGGGAAAATATGTTAAGGAGAATTAATAGAAAAGGGCCAAACTGCACAGATTTGAACTATCATAGTTATGCTCACTTCTTTAATGTATTTTCTGTATGGGAAAAAATGGGAATGGACATTCAATATTACAATCTAGAAATAGAGATTGTAAATTTTTGTGATTGGCCAATGTCTCTTTACCAAGAAATTCGAGACCTTTTCCTAGTTGGATGCATCTGGAAGGTGTGCATTAAACCAACAGTTATCATACGTAACCACAATCTTACGGACTAGCTAAGCATGAGGTTTATGAGATTCCTCAAGGGGGGATCTCTAATTAGCAATCACATGGGTCCTGTGGAGGAATGGTAGTTGGTCGTGTTCAAATTCAACCACATTGTCAGGTTTGAGATCCACCGTGTCAAACCCTCATTCAGGTTGCTACATGCAAATTATGGGGTGCCAAAATTGTATGCTGTCAATTCCACCTTGACAATCAGAGTATCCCAAATCCTTATGGATGCTAAGAATACAGAGATTATACCTATTTGTAAATGATTGATGTAGTTCTCAGTGTTAGCAGTATTAAATGTGGATTGTAATTTTCTTCAAATTCTATAATATCGACTCGAAATGTTTTTACATTTGACTGTGTGATGTGAATTGTTTATCTCATATCAAATATGAAAACATTTGAAAACATTGTGACAACCCCATGTGTTGTCAATCTTGCAAAAATTTTGACCATTTTTTGTTCCGAACATATTATGATATTGAAATGGAATGTTTGTTGCAAGTTGGCGTTGTTATAAAATATGAAGCCGATTTTCAATATTGTTATAAAATGTGCATCTTGTCTTCCAAATGTATAAGGATATTGAAATGGAATGTTTTCTGCAAGTAATGGATTGTTATAAAATATGAAGGTGAACTTGAATATACTATTTTGTTACAGTCTACATAACATAAAGTGTTGTCTTTGAAGAAGAATTGAGAAGCGAGGGAGAACCATGTGTGTTTTCCATGTTGTAACTTTTTGTATGCATCTTGTCTTCCAAACGTATAAGGATATTGAAATGGAATATTTGCTGCAAGTAATGGGTTGTATAAAATATGAAGGTGAACTTGAATACACTATTTTGTTACAATCTACATAACAAAAACTATTGTATTTGAAGAAGAATTAAGAAGCGAGGAACAACCCTATGTTTTCCATGCTGCAACTTTTTTTGTGCATCTTATCATCCAAACGTATAAGGATATTGAAATGGAATGTTTACTGTGAGGAATGGGTTATAAAATATGAAGGTGAACTTGAATACACTATTTTGTTATAGTCTACATAATAGAAACTACTATCTTTGAAGAAGAATTGAGAAGCGAAGGACAACCCTCTGTGTTTTCCATGCTACAACTTTTTTTGTGCATCTTGTCTTCCAGACGTATAAGGATATGAAATGGAATGTTTGTTGCAAGTAATGGATTGTTATAAAATATGAAGGTGAACTTGAATACACTATTTTGTTACAATCTACATAGCAAGAATTGTTGTCTTTGAAGAAGAATTGAGAAGCGAGGGTCAAACCTGTGTGTTTTCCATGCTACAATTTTTTTTGTGCATCTTGTCTTCCAAACATATAAGGATATTGAAATGGAATGTTTGTTGAAAGTAATGGGTTGTTATAAAATATGAAGGTGAACTTGAATACAATTTTTTGTTACAGTTTGCATAATAGAAACTATTGTCTTTGAAGAAGAATTGAGAAGCGAGGGACAACCCTCTATGTTTTCCATGTTGCAACTTTTTTTGTGCATTTTGTCTTCCAAACGTATAAGGATATTAAAATGGAATGTTTTGATACAATGCAAAGGAAGAAACCATCACTCGCATGATTACAAATCTTACAGTCAGGGACTCAATCCCTTCTATTCCTTCAATTTCACAAGAAAACTACATAAAACAATGAGTTCTACAAAGGCACAAAACTGAGCTTTCACTTTCTCTGACCCAAAAAAACTTAATCATATTCTTCAAACTCATTAGAGACTCAATCTCACCCAAATCATCCAATATTAGGACCTTTATTCATCATCTTAATGCCTTTTTCTCTTAAATCTATCTTTAAGCTAGTACCACTCCAAATATGAATTGTCGGAGAAATCTCTCAATGCAGACCTTATCTTCAGACTATAACTAGATTTTTAGATACCTTTTAAGGGTTTTCAAAACATATCAAAAGATCTCTATTGGTTACTTTGAGAAAAAATGCTCAAATCAAGACTATATTGTCCAAATTACGTCTAATTAGGGCTATGACACACTAGGGCTTATTAATTTAGTCATCTCCAAACTCATTTTCCCTTAACCAATGCTTGGAATATGCTAAATTGGACCTGCTCATGCGTATTAGTCCATCAGACATCTATTTCCTTGAGTGATTCATCAAACCCTAGGTGTGTATTACTTAATTGTTCCTTAGAACTCTATTTTCTCAGATAGTTATAGTCATAAATCTTCATTTCTCCCTCACAAATCTTATCTTTTTTATCCAAAACCTCTAGAATATTCAAGTAGATGCAATTAATGTTATTTCTACCAAAAATTAGAAATTTTCACTTGATAGTTTGAAAGATACACAAGATTTTCATGCTACTGTTTACCCTAGCCCGGGGTTTGACCATCTACAGTAAAATCATCAATTTCTTCCACAAACTAAACCAATTTGCATGAAACAAAGACTGAAAGGAAGGTGATTGAAGGATCATTCACTTATAATCAATTAGAAACTATTTCCTGCCTGTACAAGTCTGTACACAATAGAAATATAGATATTTTCTAAGAAATAATGCATAAAACAGTGATTTCATTCATTCAAATTCTTACCTCCAATCACCCATACCGTACAACATACATACAAGGCCTTTTTAAAGGAATTCTAACATGAATTTTTAGTTTCTAACTAATTTTCAACTGCCTTCAAGCGACCTGACCTTTCATCTTCCATACATTTGCATTTTTTTTTCAATTTTGCAAGTTTTGCAACTTTGCAACATTTACATCTTTATGTGACAACTTTTATATTCATTTCAAGTTTGACATAAAACACTAAACCTTGACCTCCTAGTAACCTAATCATATAAAAATGACCTCTAGAACCTCATTACAAGGTTGAGACACCAAAATTGCATCAAATTTCAAAATTTCTTCAAGGAAGCATGATGTTGTCAAGATGCTCCTACATCATGTTTGTTGCAAGTAATGGGTTGTTATAAAATATGAAGGTGAACTTGAATACACTATTTCGTTACAATCTACATAAAAGAAACTATTTTCTTAGAACAAGATTTGAGAAGTGAGGGATAACCCTGTGTATTTTCCATGCTGCAAAATTTTTTTGTGCATAGTGTGTTCCAAATGTATAACGATATTGAAATGGAATGTTTGTTGCAAGTAAGGGTTGTTATAAAATATGAAGGTGAACTTGAATACAATATTTTGTTACAGTCTACATAATAGAAACTATTGTCTTAGAACAATATTTTAGAGGTGAGGGACAACCCTGTGTCTTCTCTATTCTGTAACTTTTTTGTGTGCATAATGTGTTCCAAACACATGACGATATTGAAATGGAATGTTTGTTACAAGTAAGGGTTGTTATAAAATATGAAGGTGAACTTGAATACACTATTTTTTTATAGTTTGCATAACAAAAACTATTGTCTTAGAACAATATTTGAGAAGTGAGGTTCAACCCTATGTGTTTTCCATGCTGCAACTTTTTTTTGTGCAGTGTGTTCCAAACGTATAACGATATTGAAATGGAATGTTTGTTGCAAGTAAGGGTTGTTATAAAATATGAAGGTGAACATGAATACACTATTTTGTTACAGTTTTCATAACAAAAAATATTGTCTTAGAACAAGATTTCGGAGGTGAGGGACAACCCTATGTGTTTTCCATTCTGCAACTTCTTTGTGTGCATAGTGTGTTCCAAACGTATAATGATATTGAAATGCAATGGTTTTTGCAATTAAGGGTTGTTATAAAATATGAAGGTGAACTTAAATACACTATTTTTTTACATTTTTCATAACAAAAAGTGTTTCCTTTTAAGAATAATTGAGAAGCGAGGGACAACCCTCTGTGTTTTCCATACAACTTTTTTTGTGCATCTTGTCTTCCAAACATATAAGGATATTGAAATGGAATGTTTGCTACAAGTAATAGGTTGTTATAAAATATGATGGTGAACTTGAATACACTATTTTGTTATAGTCTGCATAACAAAAACTATTGTCTTAGAACAAGATTTTAGAGGTGACGGACAACCCTGTGTGTTTTCCATTCTGCAACTTTTTTTTGTGCATAGTATGTTCCAAACGTATAAGGATATTGAAATGGAATGGTTACTACAAGTTAGGGTTGTTATAAAATTTGAAGGTGAACTTAAATACACTATTTTGTTACAGTCTGCATAACATAAAGTGTTGTCTTTTGAAATTTCACATATTGATATGTTTAAGTTGGGGATTGGTTTGTGTCAGTATTTTGTTATTGGTTAAAGTGTTTTGAGGAATCTACAAGAGGTTTTGGGCCTGGTTCTCAGTTTGGGTATTTTGAAATAAGGGTTTTGTGAAGGAAAGTTGCCTCAAAGGTGGAGCTTTTTAGTTTAGTGATTTGAGTTGTTGGCAAGAGCATAGTGAGTTCAGTTGTTTGACCTGTGCATTACCATCAAATGTTTGCTGCAAGCAAGGGAAGTTATAAAATATGAAGGTGAACTTCAATACATTTTGTTCTTATAGTGTGCATAACACTAACTATTGTCTTTGAACAAGATTTGAAAAGTGAGGGATTAACCTATGTGTTTTCCATCCTGCAACTTTTTTTGTGCATCTTGTGTTCCAAATGTATAACAATATTGAAATGGAATGTTTTCTACAAGTAAGGGTTGTTATAAAATATGAAGGTGAACTTAAATAGAATGTTTTCGTACAATCTGCATAACATAAAGTGTTGTCTTTGAAGAAGAATTGAGAAGCGAGGGACAACCCTTTGTGTTTTCCATCCTGTAATTTTTTTTTGTGTGGAATGTTTGTTGCAAGCAAGGGAAGTTATAAAATATGAAGGTGAACTTCAATACATTGTGTTCTTATGGTGTGCATTTAACACTAATTGTTGTCTTTGAACAAGATTTGAAAAGTGAGGGACAACCTTGTGTGTTTTCCATCATGCAACTTTTTTGCGCATCTTGTTTTTGAAACATATTAGGATATTGAAATGGAATGTTTGTTGCAAGTAATGGGTTGTTATATAATATGAAGGTGAAGTTCAACACACAATGTTGATACAGTCTGCATAATAGAAAGTGTTGTCTTTGAAGAAGAATTGAGAAGTGAGGAACAACCCTGTGTTTTCCATCATGCAAGTTTCTTTTGTGCATCTTGTGTTGTAAACGTATTACGATATTGAAATGGAATGTTTCCTAAAAGTAAGGGTTGTTATAGAATATGAAGCTAAACTTCAATACATTGTTTTGTTATAGTTCCTAGAACATAAAGTGCTCATTGCATGTGCTTACATTTGTAAGTAAGTTGACATACATAAGTAAGTTTTCATAATGAAGTAACTAACATAGGACAGTGTGTTTTCCAACAGTGCAAGCAATGTAAACATTTTATTTTTTTCGATTACATGGAAAAATGAAATGTCATTTTTACCAAACCAACTAGTTATAAATTTGAAACTGGATTTCATTAAATTTTTGGAGCATATAAAATAAAAAACATTTCATGAAATATGAAAGTGGACTTAAATTATTTTTTGGAGTATTAGAAATAAATACTTATCATAAGAAAATAACTAACAAGGGATAGTGTGTTTTCCAAAACTACAATCAATTCAAGCAAGCATTTTATGTGTTCCAATCACATGGAAAAAGGAAATATGCCATTTCCACTCTACCAAATAGTCGTTCTAAAAATTGAAAGTAGACTTCATTTCATTTTGGGAGTGTAAGAAATAAAGACTTTTCAGAAGCAAATAACTAACGAAGGACAATGTGTTTTCCAACACTACAACCAATACAAGCATTTTATTTATAACAATGGCATGAAAAAGGGAAATATGGCATCTCCACTCTACAAAATTGTTGTAAAAATTCAAAGTGGAATTCACTTCATTTTTTTGAATGTGAGAAATAAAAACTTTTTGTAAGGAAAAAACTAAGAGTGGACATTGTTTTTTCCAACACTACAAGCAATGCAAGCATTTTATTTATTCTTATCACATGGAAAAGGGAAATTTTTCATCTCCACTCTAGAAAATACTTGTTCTAAAAATTCAAAGTGGACTTCATTACATTATTGGTCATAACAAAACAAATACTTATCATAACGAAATAACTAATAGGGGGCAGTGTGTTTTCCAACACTGCGAACAATGCTACCATTTAATTTGTTCCAATCACATGGAAAAAGGAAATATGCCATATACAGTCAACGAAATACTTGTTCTAAAAATTGAAAGTGTACTTTATTACATTATTTCTCGTAATGAAACAATTATAGGGCTATGAAAATTCTGATATGAAATGAATGACAACAAGGTGTTCAAAGACGTGAACATAGTATATATGTTCACCATAATTGTTCAATAATCAAATAATTACATAGGGCCATGAAAAGTCTCATATCAAATGTATAACAACATACTGTTCAAACATATGAAAATGGTATATCTCTACACCACAATTGTTCAATAATCAAATAATGAAACCCACAATGCAGAACCAGTATTCAGAGTTTCTCTCATCATATCCTATGTTGCCTATTCTTTGCAATCAAGTTCGTGCATGTGTAATATATGACATGTTTCTTAGGGTTCTTGTGTATTTCGGGAGGGGTGATTCTAATTCCACGAACCCTTGCAGATGATGAACGTGAAACAACAGATTTCTTCATAGGTTGTACTTTGTCCTTGGTAGGTTTAACACCTTCACCCTATAGCAATCAATTAATCATAGTTAATGTATGCATGGAAACAATATAAGGTAGTATGCTATATACAACAACATATCATTTATGTGTACCTCTAGAACAAAATGCTTCATCTCAAAGAGATTCCATACCATGAAGCTGCCCACACACTCTTTGACAATCTCTACACTAAGATGTGGAAAAGGCACTAAGCGTTCACTAGCAATGGCCTAAACAATGCTGACTCTCACACAATTTTTTGGGTGCCTAAAGTAGTGGGCTTGA
Organism: Sequoia sempervirens; assembly: GCA_007258455.2. Lineage (NCBI taxonomy): Eukaryota > Viridiplantae > Streptophyta > Pinopsida > Cupressales > Cupressaceae > Sequoia > Sequoia sempervirens. The sequence goes on from VDFB02042355.1 coordinate 51,053, forward strand.
GTGCTTCTATCGAAAACATGTACAATGCCTTTGGAAACCCATTTACACTGCCTCCAAAGATCAATGTGACCACCAACCTTCAAAGTGATACCCTTGAACTCTATCATATGTTCATCCACTAATTTGGCTACAATGGAAATGTCATTGGCATGAAGCATAATTGAAGGAACATTAAAAGATTCATAAAGAAATAAGAATAGAAGCATGGAAGTGTGTTGGGTCTATTACTGATATAGATGGTACGTCACTACTCTCTCGGTCCCCATGTCCATCTTTATTGCCATCTCCCCCTTGCAGACTAGTGCTCTCCTCATCCCCATGTCCATCTTTATTACCCTCTCCCACTTGCAAGCCAATGCTCTCCCTACCCCCATTTCCATCTTTATTACCATCTTCCACTTGCAATCTAGTGCTCTCCCTGCCCCTATGTCCATCTTTATTACCCTCTCCCACTTGCAAGCTAGTGCTCTCCCCATCCCCATGTCCATCTTTATTTCCATCTCCCCCTTGTAGGCTAGCCCTCTCCTTGTCCCCATGTCCATCTTTATTACCCTCTCCCACATGAAAGCCAATGCTCTCCTCATCCCCATGTCCATCTCTATTACCTAGTTCCACATGCAAGCCAGTGTTCTTCTTATCTCGATGTCCATCTTTGTTACCCTATCCCACCTGGAGGCCAGTGCTCTCCCCGTCCCCATGTCCATATTTATTTCCCTACCCCACTTGCAAGCCAATACTCTCCCCATCCTCATGTCCATCTCGATTAGCCTCTCCCATTTCAATTGCAATGGCATTGCCAATTAGGTCAAGGCCAAGACTCTATTGTTCATCCTTGCCCTATAATAGCAAGAATTCAAACATCACTTCAAATTCAGCTGCATGCAACCAATTCATTGAAATAATCAAAACAAACATTAAATAAAAGAATTTGAATTCACCATTTCTTATAGTTTTTCCATGTCAAGGAACCTTGACTCTTTTGACTGTATACACTCCTTCTTCCTCTTCTTCTTAACATTGTTAGATGACAAGTTGGGAGGAACATCATCTTGTACTTCCATGGCCTCTATTTCATCTTCCAAATCAATAGTATCATGTTCGAGGGCAGGACTACATTGTTCATCATTTCCCTGTAATAGTAGGAATTGAAATATCACATCAAATTCAGATGCATGCAATGAATTCATTGAAGTAATCAAAACAAACATTAAATAGAAGGTTTCAAAATCACCATTTCTTCTTATTTCTTCTTGTGAGGGCATGACAAAACTTTAGACCATATATGCTCCTTCTTCTTCTTCTTCTTCTCAATGTTATATGATGGGTTGGGAGGAACAACATCATCTTGTTCTTCCATGGCATGTGCTTCGTCTTCCAAATTAGGAGTATCTTGTTCAAGGGAAAGACTCAATTGTTCATCGTTGCCCTGTAATAGTAGGATTTGAAACGTTGCATCAAATTCAGATGCAAGCAACCAATTCATTGAAATAATCAAGACAAAAATTAAATAGAATATTGGAAATCACCATTTGTTCTCATTTCTTCTTGTGAGGGTGTGAGGAAACTTTAAACCATATACGCTCCTTCTTCTTCTTCTTCTCAATGTTATACAATGGGTTGGGAGGAACAACATCATCTTGTTCTTCCATGGCCTCCACTTCATCTTCCAACTCAAGAGTATCCTCTTTGAGGGAAAGACTCTATTGTTCATTGTTGCCTTGTAATAGTAGGAATTGAATGTCACATCAAATTCAGATGCATGCAACAAATTCATTGAAATAATCAAAACAAACATCAAATAGAAGATATTGAAATCATCGTTTGTACTCATTTCTTCTTGTGAGGGCGTGAGGAAATTTTAAACCGTACATGCTTCTTGTTCTTCTCAATGTTAGAAAAGGGGTTAGGAGGAACAACATCATCTTGTGCTTCCATGAGCACTACTTCATCTTCCAATACAACAAAAACCTACTCGAGTGCAACACTTCATTGGTCATCCATGTTGTGTAATAGGAGGAATTGAAACGTCACACCAAACTCAGATGCATCCAACCAATTCATTCAAATAATCAAAACAAACATTAAATAGAATATTTTGAGATCACCATTTGTTGTCATTTCTTCTTTAGAGGGTTCCTTGAAACTTGTAACCATGTACGATGCTTCTTATGAATGTTAGATGCAAGGCTGGGAGGAACAACATCATCTTCACCTTCCGTGGGAACAACTTCCTCTAGCGAATGAACACTAATTTTCTAAGCAACAAAAACAACTTCTCGACCATCATCCTTTCATGTCATGTAAGTTAACATTAAGTGAACCTTGTATGCATCTGAACATAAAATATGAACCAAGGAAAATTTAGATTTAATAATTATGTTCGACATTACCATTCCTTCCTTTCTCTTTCTCTCCTGCAATTTTAATATTTTTTTCCTTCTCTTATCCTTCCTCTCCTTACTATTGTATAACACCATTCACTTCTTCACCTCATCCTTTCCTTGTTGGGGAAGCTGAAGGAAGCTATGTTTCCCATAATTTTAACAGAAACTTATAATAACACACTTTTGTTGGAGATGTTGTAGATTCATTTGGTACTCTATATTTTCCACCTTCTTTTGAAGGTACTCTTTCAATTTATCGAGGGAAGGATAAGGTTTTTTTGGTTCCCCCCCAAATGCATAGCAAGGTGGTGATACTGAAACCTGTGCATGTTGAACACTCTCCAATCATAATATTTTCTTGTACATTCTTCTACAATACAATAATATACATATCTACCATTCACCACTTCTCTTTTGTATTCAACAGCAACCTACACAACAAATTTGAAAAAGGAAATTGCTTAATATATTTGATATTCAAACAATTTGAATGCACAACATATACACAGCCAAATGATGCAATAATTCAATTATTATATCTACCTTCCCATCTGCCACATCACTCTGTGCTTCATTAGATCCCTCTCCATCCTTAGGGTCTCCCTTTGCACACTCTTCCTTGTGGTCATGGACTATGGAAAGAGCATGATGGTCTCCCTGATTATTTTCCTGAATCAAAGGAATGATATACTATCAAAATTAGCATATTTGTAACAGACATGATATTTTCTAACTTAAATTGTAAAGCATTTTGATTGATGCATAGGAAGGAAAGGACAATTGGAAGTTCACAATCAATTTACCGAACATGTCGATGCCTTAGAGTTCAGCATTTTCCTAAAATGAGGGTACTTCCTATGTACTATGGTTGATGCCTCCTAATTAAAACATTCCCACTTTTTACTCAACATCATAACCACTTATGAGAGATTAAAATTATACATTTTATTGCATCTTGTAATTACCATATCTTACCCGCACGTTTTGTGAACATGACCACCCCAAAGATGTGTTACTACACACCCTTTTAGATTTTTTTTCCACCTCAATGAAATTATTCGGTGTACGAAGCAATTTCCCTTTTGCAACACGCATCCTCGGTTTCCTATAAACTATAAAACTGTTGCAAGTGTTATGGATAGTTAAAGTTCCAAAATTTATTTCACCATTTGCAATAGTCAAGCATATCTTTTTTCAATCAAAAGAACAATTTCAAATGCATATTTTAGTCTACCTAAGACTTGTGATAAATTTTGAATGTGTCTTTGATTACATTCTGTGTCTAAATAAAAAAAGGTTTTCCATACATTCCTATTGAAAGCAAGATCGCAGGCTAGAAAAGAGATGGTGTTATGAAACGTACAACCCACACTATTGTAAAACACTATACAAGTAACCCACTATGTTTTACAACATGCAATTATTTTTTCCATTTATTTTTTTCAATCACATGAAGATACTAAATTGCAATTTATACCATAACTAACAATTGTAATTTTTGGAGGTTCCTTTTACATTCATACTATCTAAATAAGAAAAAAAATTCAAGACATTCAAACTGATATCTGAAATTTCAAGTTAGAAAACAAAGGGTGTTATAAATCATGCAACCCACAAATTATTCTAAAACCCTTTACAAGTAACAACCCTATTGGTTACTCCCCCCACCTCAATTTGGTTAATAAGGTTGTCCCTCACTTCTCAATTCTTCTTCAAAGATAACACTTTTTGTTATGAAAACTATAACAAAACATAGTTCACCTTCATATTTTACAACAACCCATTACTTGCAGTAAACATTCCATTTCAATATCGTAATACGTTTCAAACAAAAGATGCAAAAAAAAGTTGTAGGATGGAAAACACACAAGGTTGTCCCTCAGTTTTCAAATCTTGTTCAAAGACAAAATTTAGTGTTATGCACATCGTAAGAACACATTGTATTGAAGTTTACCTTCATATTTTATAATTGCCTTTTCCTGCAAGAAACATTCCACACCAAAAAAATTTGCAAGATGGAAAACACAGAGGGTTGTCCCCCGCTTCTTAATTCTTCTTCAAAGACAACACTTTCTATTATGCAGACTATAAAAACACAGTGTATTGAAGTTCACCTTCATATTTTTATAACAACCCTTACTTGCAGTAAACATTCCATTTCAATATCGTTATACATTTGGAACACAAGATGGACAAAAAAAGTTACAAGATGGAAAACACACAAGGTTGTCCCCCCCCCGCCCCGCCAACACGACAACATTTCATGAAAATTGGGAAACTTTAAAGCATACCTTTCTCATTTCCAAAGCATGCACTTCTCTCCATCATACATTGATGGCACCTTCTGACATCATGGAGCCGAGTGGATGAGATTGTGGAAGAGGTGGTGATGTGTGCTAGAGAGAAGAGCTTTTTTTACAAATATTGCAAAGTAGCTCCAAAGATACCCAATTGTCACGGAATGGTGTCATGTCTTTTATCTAACACTTGTATTGGGCATGGACAGGTTCACCTTTTCATAGAATGCCAAGGCCAACAATGTGTAATTGTAGGTTGGAAAACACTAGGTGTTATTAAACCTGCAAACCAAATACCATTTACAAACCCTTCACAAGTAACATCCCAATTTTTTAATCACCCCTTGGTTGAATTTGGATGCTTTATATATCTCGTACCTACAACTCCACCCCATGCTCTCAAACCTTCATATTTCAACGTGGAGAATGAAAGAACTCACAAAACACTGTGTTTTCCAACCTCCAATTATTTTTTGCATTATATTGTCCCATCATATGTTTTTTGTATGTTATGATGCCTCTGACATGCATTATTCTACGGATAATAGCGACGTCCAATTGCAAGGAAGAACCTAATCTCCCTAAAAAATATAGTAAAATTAAGCTATTATCCCTAAAAAAATGTCTTGAAATGATAACATAATCAGACATAAATGATATCAATTTTCCACAATCCATATTGATTATTGCTAGTTGATTTTTGGATTTGATTGTGTAAGAATTTTTGTATCAACATCTCGGATCACACTCTATGATCCAACATTAGGATGAAGAAGAGAGCATCAATCATCTTGATGTTGGATCACGAAGTCTGATCTGAAACATTGATACAAAAATTCTTACATAATTGAATCCAGAAATCAACTAGCAATGATAATCAGATGTGTCATATCCCTGAAGAAAGGCAATGCATTATCATGTGTAAGCCATGCTGCAAGGAGATCACCTTCTACAATTGGTAGGAAGTTATTCTCCCTACAAAAATGCATGTTGCATGCATCATAATAGTCATGTTTTAAAAATCATATTTTAGAATGGACAAAAAGCCCAAAACATGTCATTGAAAACCATTATTTGCGAATAGAAAAAAGCCTAGATGAGGTCCTATTTTCATTGACATTTTCCACAGCGATGTTTGGTAGGTTGGTAGAGAGCAATGAGAAATATGAAATTTTGCAATTTCTGAATGAAATAACTAACCCATTGTGGAAATATGAGTGAAATTACAGAATAATGTTTAGAGAAATCAGAAACCATGCACAATGTGTAAAAGTTTTGTTTTGGTATGCTCCAAGAATGTAATGAAGTCCACTTTCAAATTTCACTTTCTTCATCTGATTGGAACAAAATACCCCAATAGAAAAGGTGGCCAGCCAGACAAATAGCACTGATAGAAAGACTTGATGGTTAGACATTAACTCTGACCTGTCATGGCCTGTCCCGTCACTGGGAAAATGTGTCAACACCGGTGGGTTTTCAAACTCATATTTTAGAATGGAAAAAATCCAAAAACAATATGGCATTCAAAACCATTATTTGCAAATAGCAAAATGAGTTGCCAAGAATGTAATAAAATTGGAAAATAGTAGGTATTATGAAACCTACAAGGCACAATGTTGTTATAGATTGTTTGCAATGTTGGAAAACACACTGTCCCATTTCAGTTAGTTCATTATGAAGAGTTTCATTTTGCTACTCCAAGAATGTAATGAAGTCCACTTTCAAATTTTTGAACAACTCTTTCCTACAGTCCAAATTTCATTTTGTTGTCTTTATCTGATTGGAACAAATAAAATGCTCACATTATTTATAGTGTTGGAAAACACATTGTCTCTTCTCACTTGCACAAGGTTTTACAACACTATATGCATTTCTTGTTTCTTAACACCTAGAGTTTTCCAACATGCATTCTTACTAAACAGAAAGATTGTCTTCAAAAGCTTTTGTAATATAGACAGTTTGAATGTATTGAAAAGCCCTTTCAAAATTTATAAGGACTTTTAATTTGGGAAAAAATTGCATTTAAATTTCACATGACTTAAAAGAAAAGTGCACAAAATAATTGCAATTTGGAAAACACAATGTTGGGTTTCAATTATCTCAATTTCTTTGTTTAAATGTAAAGGGTTGTCTCATAGTAGGTTGCTTGCTTCTTAGCACGTAGGGAATTGCAACATGGAGTTTTACAAAATAGTATGAATGTCTCCAAAATCACACATTCCATTGTTGTGTTTAAATTTCATATGATTAAAAAAAAAGTGCACAAAACAATTGTAATTGGGAAAACATAGTGTTGGGTTTCAGTTATTTGAATCTCCCTGTTTAAATGTAAAGGGTCATCTCATGGCGGGTTGTTTGCTTCTTAACACCCACGGGTTTGCAAAATGGAATGTTACAAAATGGTAAGAATGTCTTCAAAATCACACCTTCCATTTTTGTGTCTAAGTTTCAAGTATATAACAAATTGCATGCTTCATAACACACTGCATTTTTCAACCTCCACATCACAACATACCCAAGACCTTTCTAGTTTTTAAACTTGTATATGTAGGTGTGTATTACAAAAATCAAGAACAACAATTTCTTGCCATTATTGGCAATAATGAATAAACTCGTTGAAAGTGATGAACGTTGTGTAGTGCATGTTGGAAAACACAATGTGTTTTGAAGCATGCCTTTACTTTTACCCAACCTTTGTCTTGCAATGCAAATATACAAATGTATAGATGGTGTTCTATTTTATTAAATAGCACATCTCTCATTTAAGGGAGACTCTATTAACCATCAACACATAGTGTGATTCATAGTACGCACTTCATTATGTTTTGCAACAATTCATGTTGCAAAATCCTAGGTGTTAAGAAACAAGCAACCCAAATAGTGTTGTAAAACCCTCTACAACACTATTGGATAGTACCTATCACCTCAATTTGGTCATTTTTCTCCTCCAACTCCTCCACATGCACTCAAACCTTCAACTTTCAACGTGCAAATTGGAAACAAATAGTATTTTCACCTTTCTTTCTCTAAATAGAAAAGGCCCGCATCATTCCCTTCCACTTTTCTCATGCCAAACAAAAGAAACTGCATGACAAAGCTAAGGCACCCACCTCTTTCATCCAGAATGAGGCAGGAAAACTGACCTAACGGTGTCGTTAACTCCTACCTACCATTTCCCAGACATTTGGTCCCATTTGTCAGTTTCGTCACTTTTTGTTTCTATGTATGTTGTTATTCTAATAGCTCTTTTACAATTTTTCTATTTGTCTATAATATTTAGTGCCAAGTAATGTAGCTCTAATTTTCAATTAATTCTGTGGTGTTATACCCATTTTGCATAGGTTATTGCTACCCATTGGCTTTACGAGTTCTATTTAATACAGTGCATAGAACTATTTCAAGTAATGACTTGTTATATCTGTACATCTTTTGCGGTGTGGTTGTCAGATTGAAACATATTGAAAAAGAACAAAAATAGGATATAGAAATAGCATTCTACAACATTGCAATCAGATCTTGTTAATAACAAACCATTTATAACTTAGTAAATATTCTAGACAAATTAGGAAATTGTAAAAAGAACTATTATGAAAACACTTAAGAACCACAAAAAAATGACAAAAGTTGGAAAACTAACATTAAATAGAACTTTTAAATATGGAGAAATATTCAACTCGAGAGATAGTAAAAAGGTTTAGATTAGGACAGGAACATAGGATGGACTATCAAGAGGACATATTTTGACCATTTCGTAAAATAGGAAATACTCACAAAAGCCTCTACTATTGCTCACATTTCAAAGTGAAGAACGTAGTTCAAGTGAAGAAATTGTTGTTACACCTTGTCTAGATACCGATAGAATTTTAGGTAACCATGAATATGCTCCAAACTCAAAAAATTTAAATGCATTTCCCTTGAACTTGGTTCTTCACTTTGAATGTTGTTTGTAAGTAATTTCACATACATACATGTCCACATATAAACTCTTTTGGTGAAAGAATAAAAATTAGCGCTAAACACTTAAGAATCACATGAAAATGACAGATGATTGAAAACTCCAAAACTTCAAAATTTCAAACAAATCAGAACTTCTAAATGCATAATAAATTTTGGAAATTTAATTGTCCAGTACACTTGCAATTCAAGCCAAGGCTGCCAGAATCACCTGTATTTACTGCAAAAGCTTCACATCTATTGAAGCATCCTTCTCAATCCACCTGCCCTTGTTTTATTCAATTTTCTTTCCTCACCTATATCAACCACCTAGAAGAAAGACAAGTGTTAGTGATAGATTAAATTGGAAAATTAAAGATATTTGGTGCTACAAAGAAATTTTTTTATTCCAAATTTCACCAATATACAATTTATATGTTGTGGTGAATGCAAAATGCCAGCTTGCACAAACAATAAACAAACATATTAAACTATACATTGGGAATTTAATTTCCAATTTAACCTATTGCTAACACTAGTAATATATATCAGCAATTATATCTACCATTTTTCCATTTTGCTAGAATTGTGAAGCAATGAACGTTCATTCAGATATATCTCAAACTCATCTCTCTTGCAATATGAAAGAGTTCATCAATTGCATAATCAATAAGGGTAGACAAGACACACAAGAAATGTACCATGCACCACTATCAAACTTTTATTTATTTCATTACTAGTACAAATAACTAAAAAAATATAGATTATTTCAAGACACATTGGTTGCAAAGCATAGTGTGCATCGGCTATTCAAGAATAAATGTTAAGAAGTCAATGAAAACCTTGGTGATCACCTTGATTGACCAAAATATAGCAAGTGATCGCATTGGTTAAATATGCTAATCCACAGAATAATTACGCGTTGGATAACACTCTGTGGTTCAATCTCCATGCTCAAACCTAGAGGGTGAAGAGCACAGTGAGGAGTTGCACATGGGGAAACCACAAAACTTACCAAATTGAGGTGACCGTGAGTAAGAAATTGCGTTGCTACTTGTAAAGGCTTTAAGAATAATATGTGGGTTACAATGTCTATAAATCCCAGCATTTCCCAACCCAAAATTTTAGAAAATAGTAAGAATGTATTCAAAAAAATTTGTTATCAACACAGTAACAACCCAATTGGTGTGTCACCCCTCAGCTCGATTTCATTACACACCCAGTGTTTTCTAACATGCACTTATATATAGACAGTAAGAATGTAATGAAAAATATTTTATTAGTACACAATAAGAATGTTATGGAAAAATGGCAATGTCGAACCAAAATGAATGAGATAGACAAAAAGAATGTAATCAAAAAGGAATTTTCTCTAAAAACACTTGAAAAGAAGCAAACCAAAGTGAATGAGATAGATAATGTATTGATTGAACAAATTGTTCCTCCTCTTTAGAAGTTGATGAATGAGCATGTACACTATGTGAAATGGGAAAATGGCAATGCAGAACCAAAGGTAGCAAGTACTAGAATTCATGCAATGAAAAATGAATCATCTGCAAAAACACTTGAAAAGAAGTAGAGAGGTTGAGTGAGATACATAATGTACTAACTAAAAATATCCTCCATGCTCTTGAGAAGTTGACGAAGGTTCATGTACATTATAAGCAAAGGAAAAATGGAAATGTACAAGTAGAAAAACTAAAGAGGTCTTGTATTACATGACAATTTGTGCACGCAAAGAAATTCAGAGATGCTGCTATGGATGGAGTTGAACAAGTAAAATCTATCATGAATAACTTCTACAACACAATATATTTTCCACTATGTTACAATATGTATGTATGTAACATGAGATCAAAATGGCATTTCATTTTCGTCATCTAATTCGACCAAATAAATGCTCACATTATTTGTTGTGTTGGAAAACACACTCTCTCCATATATAGTGTTGTAAAACTCTCTGCAACTGAGAGGAGATAGTGTGTTTTCCAACTGTGCAAATAATGCAAGTAATTTATTTGTTCCAATCAAGAGAAAGCTAACTCGTAAACAAAAAGCACCTATGTATGTAACATGAGATCAAAATGGCATTTCATTTTCCTCATCTGATTCGACCAAATAAATGCTCACCTTATTTGCAATGTTGGAAAACACACTGGTTCCATATATAGTGTCATAAAACCCTTTGCAACTGAGAGGAGATAGTTTGTTTTCCAATTGTGCAAATAATGTGAGAAATTCATTTGTTCCAATCAAGAGAAAGCTAACTCATAAACAAAAAGCACCTATGTATGTAACATGAGATCAAAATGGAATTTCATTTTCCTCATCTGATTCGACCAAATAAATGATCACAATATTTGTAGTGTTGGAAAACACCTTATCTCCATATAAGGTGTTAAGAAACAAGCAACCCATATAGTGTTGTAAAACCCTCTGCAACTAAGAGGAGACAGTGTGTTTTCCAACTGTGCAAATAATGCAAGCAATTCATTTATTCCAACCATGAGAAAGCTAACTTGTAAACAAAAAGCACCTATGTACATGTAACGTGAGATCAAAATGGCATTTCATTTTCCTCATTTGATTCGACCAAATAAATGCTCACATTATTTGTAGTGTTGGAAAACACTATCTCCATATAAGGTGTTAAGAAACAAGCAACCCATATAGTGTTGTAAAACCCTCTGCAACTGAGAAGAGACAGTGTGTTTTCCAATTGTGCAAATAATGCGAGAAATTCATTTGTTCCAATCAGGAGAAAGCTAACTCATAAATAAAAAGCACCTATGTATGTAACATGAGATCAAAATGGCATTTAATTTTCCTCATCTGATTCTGATTCGACCAAATAAATGCTCACATTATTTGTAGTGTTGGAAAACACACTGTCTCCATATAAGGTGTTAAGAAACAAGCAACCCATGTAACGTTGTAAAACCCTCTACAACTGCAAGGAGATAGTGTTTTTTCCAATTGTGCAAATAATGCAAGCAATTCATTTGTTCCAATCGGGAGAAAGCTAACTTGTAAACAAAAAGCACCTATGTATGTAATGTGAGATCAAAATGGCATTTCATTTTCCTCATTTGATTCAACCAAATAAATGCTCACATTATTTGCAGTGTTGGAAAATACACTGTCTCCATATAAGGTGTTAATAAACAAGCAACCCATATATTGTTGTAAAACACTTTGCAACTGAGAGGAGACAGTGTGCTTTCCAACTATGCAAATAATGTGAGCAATTTATTTGTTCCAATCAGGAGAAAGCTAACTCGTAGACAAAAAGCACCAATGTATAAAACATGATATGAAAATGGAATTTCACTTTCCTCACCTAATTCAACCAAATAAATGCTCACATTACTTGTAGTGTTGGAAAACACATTGTCTCCATCCTCGGTTGTGTGTCCCTCCACAACTAGCAAATTGCAAAATCAAAATGTGGAAAATGCCTATGCGCCACAGCGAGGAATGTGTTTGAGGGGTTTGTAGTGGTTTGGCCACCTCCAACTCCATTTTCCTTGCCCACAAGTTCCTCCCCACCCACCAAACTAGAAAATGAAAAATGTGGAAAATGACAATGTTAGGTGCATTTTGTCTAGCTTTTTGACTTTAGACAAAAAACACCTATGTATGTAACATGAGATCAAAATGGCATTTCACTTTCCTCATCTAATTCAACCAAATAAATGCTCACATTATTTGTCATGTTGGAAAACACGCTATCTCCATATATATTGTTGTAAAACCCTCTACAACTAAGAGGAGATAGTGTGTTTTCCAACTATGCAAATAATGCAGGTAATTTATTTGTTCCAATCAGGAGAAAGCTAACTCGTAAACAAAAATCACCTATGTATGTAACATGAGATCAAAATGGCATTTCATTTTCCTCACCTAATTCGACCAAATAAATGCTCACATTATTTGTAGTGTTGGAAAACACACTATCTCCATATAAGGTGTTAAGAAACAAGCAACCCATATAGTGTTGTAAAACCCTTTGCAATTGAGAGGAGATAGTGTGTTTTCCAACTCTACAAATAATGCAAGCAATTTATTTGTTCCAATCAGATAAAGAAAGCAAAATGACATTTGGACTGTAGCAAAGAGTTGTTCATAAATTTGAAACTAAATTTCATTACATTCTTGGAGCATAGGAGTCGGCTAACTCCTAGACAAAAAGCACCTATGTACTTACAAAAATGCATGGAAAACATATATAACAACATACATGGAAACATACATAACATGACAAGACGTCGTAGTGCCGAGTCCACCAGACAAGGGATCAAAGTGACTAAATCGGTAGGTAGGACCAAATGTCCTAGAAATGGTAGGTAGGAGTTCATGGCGTCCTTAGGTCAATTTTCCCACCAACTGAGAGGAGCTAGTGTGTTTTCCAATTCTGCAAATATTGTAAGCAATTTATTTGTTCCAATCAGATAAAGAAAGTGAAATGACATTTGGACTATAGCAAAGAGTTGTTCAAAACTTTGAAAGTGTACTTCATTACATTCTTGGAGCATAACAAAATAAAACTCTTCATATTGAACTAACTGAAATGGGACCAATCAATAACAACATTGTGCCTTGCAGGTTTCATAATACCTATTGTTTTCCAATTTCAATACATTCTTAGCACCTCATTTTTCTATTTGCAAATAATGGTTTCGAATGCCACATTTTTTTGGGTTTTTTTCCATTCCAAAATATAATTTTGAAAACACACCAGTGCTGACACATTTTCTCGACAAGACAGGCTACGGTAGGTCGCAATTAACATCCAACCATCAATTATTTCCATCCGTGTAATTTGTCCATTCAGCCTTCTTTTCCGTCAGGGTGTTTTGTTCCAATTAGATGAACAAAGTGAAATGACATTTGGACTGTACTAGTAGACAAGACCAAATGTCCAGGAAAGGTAAGTAGTAGTTAATTGACATAGGATAGTATGTTTTCCAACACTGCAAACAATCTATAACATTGTGCCTTGTAGGTTTCATTATACCTATTGTTTTCCAATTTCATTACATTCCTACTATCTAAATCGCAAAAGCTTATCCACACAATCACAAAACATACCAAATTGAGGTCAGGGGTGAGTAACCAATTGGGTTGTTACTTCTAAACGGTTTTTGCAATAATTACATTTTTAGGAGACAGTGTGTCTTCCAAAATGACAGTGTATAAAATGGCAGCAAAAATGGGATGTCATCGTTTGGGCTTTTCGCTATTTTCAAATTATGATTTTGAATGCCATGTTTTTCACGTTTTTCTTCATTCTGAATAACAATGTGAATAATGGCAATGTTTTGGGTTTTATGTGGTTTTCAAAATATAGCATTTCATTGCAGAACCCACGTTGCATTTTCCAACCTCCTAATATATTTCGCATGGTTTCTACTTTCTATAAATGTTATTCAATAATTTCACTCATATTTCCACAATGGATTGTCACTTATTTCATTCGGTAATGGAAAAATTCAAAAACCATAATATGGGGAGGAAAGGAAACAAAAATTAAAAAACCCTCAACACAAAAAAACATTAACAGACATGCATTTCAAATAAATACCCCTTTTCCAAATGAAAACCCTGCAACATTCAAAATAAGAATGTGAACAATGGCGACGTTCTGGGCTTTATGTGGTTTTCACAATATACCATTACATTGCAAACCCACATTGTTTTTTCCAACCTCCTAATATATTATGCAAGGTTTATGGTTTCTATAAGCCTTATTCAATTATTTCACTCATATTTCCATAATGGGTTGTTAGCTATTTCATTCAGCAAGTGCAAATTTTCAAAACCAGCAAACGAGAGGAAACGAAATAAAAAAACCCTCAATAGAAAATCACAAAATGATAACCCCACAATGAATAGTCATTTGTTTCTTTAGTGTTCATGGAAGAATGGAAAAATGGAAAATATAAAAAGCGGATATACATACCTTAGGGAGCTCTAAATGTATACAACTCCTTCATGTTGCTCTCCACCAAAACGTCACTATAGAAAATGGGACCTCTTCTAGGATTTTTGATATTTGCAAATAATGGTTTCGAATGCCACATTTTTTGGCTTTTTATCCATGCTGAAAAATGATTTTGAAAACCTGTTGACACTGACACATTTTCCCAGTGATGAGATAGGAAATGGCAGGCCGGAGTTAATGTCCGACCGTCAAGTCTTTTCGTCGATTTTATTTTCCGTCTGGAAACCTTTTTCATCAGGGTTCTTTTGTCCACCATGGGCCATGGGGTATGGGCGTATCATAATATGTTATATACATAGGTGCTTTTTGTCTAGGAGTTAGCTTTCTCTGATCCATACAATTAAATTGTGTTCTATTTTAACAATAATGACTTTTTTTTCCCAAGTTTTACAAACAAGAGTTATCGATCAACTTTTTGTCATGTAACCATTATAGCCCTTAGGGCCACGTGTCTTTCAGGAAATTTTTCAAACACTTCACGTGTCTTGCATATGCTTCTACATTTTGCACACATGTCTTCTGGCATGGAAATTCACTTTACACCTGCCAATTTCATTTTCTTGAAGGTTTCTTAATCCTTTTCATAAAAAAAAATCTAGGGGCGCATACCTGGAAATCTATGCTCAGGTGCCTTGTCTATGCTTTCACATTTTACACATATTCTACCAGTGCACATTTCTTTTAGGGATGTCCATACCCTATTCCAAAGCTCCCATTTCATGTAGGGAGGATGCTAGCAAAGGCAAAGTAGATGTTGGCATAGGTGGTGAATGGAATTTGTTGTGTTGGTGTAGGTAGGCTTGGACATTGGCAATGGTTTTGCTACCTCAAACTCTTTCTCTTTGGTATTGACCTTTCACTTCTATAATTTGGTGAGCTATTGCGTAAAAATAAGGTTTTGAGCGATGGTAGTTGTAGCCTGAAAATAAGGTTTTGAGTGATGGTTTTAGAGTATGTTTATTAAAATGAAAATTACCACCAAGTTCCTAATAATGCACACAGTTAGGTTTTAACATTATGGCATCCACACCATCCAGAATAAGCAACACATGTTTTCCTTCCAAATGATATTTGAACAAATATATGCCCTAATTAACACTGCACACTTTTCCATCATATTTATAATCTAGCTAAATCTTTAAGAATTTGGCACTACAAGTTTGTAAGGTTTGAATATCTGCAAAAGTGGCTAGGTTTCCTAATCCTTTTCAATCAATCCATTCTAGGTATATCCAAAAATTAATGCATTCCATGAGACCTCAATTCGTTGAGGCATTCTAATAAACAATTTGTATGCCCTATCTATGCTTTTGCATTTTGCATATGTGTCTTGTGTTTCAATAGTTGTGGAATTTGGCTTTACACCTATCATTTTTATTTACTTGAATTTGCTCTAAAGTTGTTCGATAAATCCACTTTGTGCATAACCTGCAATCACTGTAGACCAAGAGGTCACACCCCCCTTGGCATCATTCTTTCAAACAACCCTTATGCCTTTATGCTTTGAGGACGTAGATATGGATGGATCTTACTTTATCTTACTATGTGAGGAATAGAAGGTTGAGTTGATGAGCCATTAGATTTATCGAGCATTTGAAGGAATTGGCATTTTATATCCCTATCTTGATTAAAATTCCAGATAAAACGGGTGGAGAATCAAAGTCAGTTGAAATTTTTGTGATGCAATAGGTAAATAAATGGACTACCATAAGCATAGAAAAAAAAATGTAGGTTATAATTTATGGTAGTTATTGTGCTTATAATTTTCCTACTATTAATGTGAATTTGTGTGTTCTTTTTTTCCATACATATTCTCTGCATTTCCATTAACCATGGTAGTTATTGTGCTTATAATTTTCCTACTTTTAATGTGAATTTGTGTGTTCTTTTTTGCCATACATATTCTCTACATTTTCATTAACCACGACAAAGTTGCAAAAAAAAAGGTGAATTTGTAGAAGTGATAGGAATTTTTTTTTATTAGAATATTTTAAATTAATCTATTTTTTTCTTCTTGACTATGAGAGTCTTTGCACTTATGGCATTAGGATTCAATGAGTGCAAACTTAGACATTTTTTTCAAAAAAAATCATTCCTAGTTTTGAGCACTAAAATCTAGTTTAAGACTAGTAAAATCCAATGTTTATAAAATATAATGTTAATGTGCTTTTGTCCTAGTGATTGGGCATCTAAAAAAATATAGTAGTTTTGTGCTTTTATCCTTAATTATCTTTAATGTTAGTGTTTATTTAATACAATTAACTTATTTTGGGCAGTAGCTTTAGGGCAAGAAGTTTAACCAAAATAAATAAATAAAATAAATTAACTTGAGATAAATATTTCATTGCATTATGATATTTTATTTTAAGTGCAGTTAGAGTTACAGGTAGTTACCTATGGTAAAAACATTGCATGAATCAAAATTTCCTTTGGGAAAAAATAAAAGAAAATAAAATAGAAATTCAACAATATTAAATTTAATTGCATAGGGATATTAAAATGTGACATACTTTACAAAACTCAAATTAAAGTGAGTATGAAACTCTTAGCAATTGATCACAATAGCAATGAAGACAGAGTCAAACAAAAGTATCAATAATAACAACATTTTTTACTGAAATAAATATCGAAACCTCTATTAATAAAGTATAGCTTGTATGGTAGTAATGAGGTAAAAAAAAAACCACAAATTAAATAAAAATTAAGAGACTCCATGTAATCCTCATGTTTAAAGGATTCCCTTTATGGGAATATATTCCCACTATTATATTAATTGGAAGAAGAATATGTGTAAAGAAGATAAAAAATAATAAGGGTTAAGAATTACCACATTTTCTTTATTTTAGATTTATTTTCTTTATTTTCGATTGTGAGTGACTCATTATTATCATAATGGTAATTACTTCTTTAAGTAAATAGGGTATTTATATATACAGAAAAGAGTAAATAAACAAATAAATAAATAACAGTTACACAAATAAATAAAGTCATATAAATTTACCACTTATTTAAGGTTGAAAGGGGACGTTAGCTAATCACCTTATTACTTTTGGTAGGTATTTAAAATTACTTGATGTAATTATAATCACCTTTCATTTTACTATTTAATGGGGTAATTTTAATCAAACTATTATCCATTTTGATATATATATTGCTTGGCTATGATATGAGATGTCCTGGTTAATTAATAGAAGTAGATTTGTATTCAACATTGTCATGTTTATTTTAATCATGAATATCCATAAATGCTTTCAAATTTTTGAATGGAGTTCGGTCATTAATTATCTAGTGTATTGAGGCTTCAATTTATTTGAATATCTCTTAAAGAGTAAAAAATGTTTATTATTTGCCTAACTTGATGTAGGATTGTGTGTAGATTTCCCTATAATTAAGATTATTTCAAGAAACAATTAAACCTAATTTTTAATTGAACCTCCTGAACTCAAATGTTATTTATTACTGATGTATTTTATGCCTCAACTAATGGTATTATAGCTTTGATCAAATAGTTATCTCTCTAATTCAAATAGTTTCAATAACATGTAGTTGAGTTGCAAACACTGGATGTGTAGCATAGATCAACCTTAATATTTTAAGGGATATTAGGTAATCAATGGGAAATAAATATTCTCAAAGGATTTTAAAAGATGATTGTAGAACATTATTACCTTTAGTTTTATTTTGATTTAGCAATTAGAATTACTATTTTGATTGTCCACTCATCATATGCTCCTACCTTGTTTAATATAGGCCTTATGTAGTTAGAGAATGACGAATGATACTTTTTTTAATACATAACTTATATTTTTGTAAGAAATTTACATGGGAGTTTATCTTATGATTTATTTTGCAAAGTTGGTATCGAATTTGGGTTAAGTATGCAAGGTCTCTATTTTATTTATTTATTATTTATTTACTTTTTTCTCACTGTGGGTGAATTTATGAATTACGTAAACTTCATCTCTATCCTAGTGAATCAATAGTAAATTTTGTGATCATGAAACCTAGTTCCTTATAAAAGAGAAATCCTTAGTATTGGGGTATTCAATACGAGATAAGGAAAAACCAATAAGTATCAAATCAAGAGAGATAAACCTAGGTTATAAGTAAACATGAAAATTTCTATCTCTTACAAATTTAGCATTCAATAAAACCTCATTGTAGTATAAAACCTAGTATATCCTTAACGAGGTTCCAATCCCTAACTTCACCTATGTGGGTGGCAGCCGACCATGAAACTGTTTGGGGAAATGGACCCTAGAAAGGGTTGCATACCCACTCCTCTAGTATGTGTTTTGTATGGGTCATGTGATGCATTTAAGTTAAGAATTGAGCTTAGCATACTTTAGTGTTATTGTGTTATTGTTGGTCAATAAAATGAGTTGGTCCAAAACTCAAAGGTTGAACTACAATTCCTCTATGAATTATATACATAGGAAAAGCCGTTAGAGACAAGCCCCTAAGGAATTCGGTTGGGCCCTTAGGACTGTCCTTTTGAGTCTTGTATGTGACTTTTCATACTATAAACTACCATTAATTTATATATTTTGTCTTAGTAATCATGAGCCAACTACCTTTGATCTTAAATGTTTGTGCCAAGTCATGTAGATCTTGCAGGTATAGGTATTGGGAGTGAGGAGTTTTTGACATGATGGAATGTAAGAGGTACGTTAATCCAACCCAAAGTATGTAGAATCTAAATCTAAAAAATAGTAAATCATTTATATCTTTGTTTCTAACTAGTATGATTATTGACTATAGCTATAAGTAGTGAATTGTGTTGTCATTGTCTTCTAAGTAAACAAAAAAAATTATTGGAAAAATTAGTAAAGTCATTATGGATTGTTAGGTTATTTAGAGTATTAAAATGTGAGCATTACAAAAAGGATATAGGATTTGGTAAGGAAGCAATCTTTTAAAACACAGAGAGTTGCATGTCATAAAGTAGCATGTCAATAGTCCCTTGATTATTGATGTTAAATTATATTTGTATTACTGGTTGATTGCAAAGTATGACTCCATTGTTCCCTCGGATAGGGCACTGGTCTTTTTGTTAGTTTATCTTGTGGTTGACTAAGCTATTGATGAACCTGGCCAAAGATTTAGAATGGGAATGAATTCACAAAAATACTTAAAATTACACTGTGCAAACCTTCAGTATTAGCATTTTCCCTACAATAAGTAGCAAATTCAGAAGAGGTTTGCCAAACCTTTAATGATAGTGGTTTATTTGTACTTCCTAGGGAATACATCTGTGATTGGAGATGCTCTTGATCAAGTAGGGATATTATGAGCATAAAAGGGATTACCCTCCTAGGTCTTACAGAGCCCAAAGAGAAGAAGTGGGGTTCTAAATGCTTCACTTAAGTGTTGGCCAATCCTCAATCTTGCTAATAATTGAGTTCTGGAAGATTCATAGGTAAGGAATGAGATTAAGTTTGGTTCTAAAAAAATAACCAACACCAAGTTTGAATCCTAGGTTTACACATTAGACCAAGGGTTCCTATTTTTCTATATTTCATTTTTATGAACATGGCCTATTACCATTGTATAGCTTCTAAAATTGCATCTTACATTTAGTTTTTGCATTGTATTATATTTTGAATTTCTCATTTAGGGTTTCACTTTTACATCATAAAAGACATAAAAATTTCAAAAATTGCATATCATTTTGCATCATAGGTTATATTATATTTCATTTCAGTCACCTAGATCAGATCTACATTGAAAATTGTATTTATAACTATCATTTGTATTATTACACATTTACATTTGCATCACATTGTCATAACTTGAGAAAAAATTGGAAACATATTTAGTTACATATCGGTTTGCAAATAGAAGTAGAACCTTTAGATAGTATAATAAACACTCAACTTTTGAATTTTCAGAACCCCTACCAAGGACTCAAACACACTTGGCCACATATGTCCTTGTACACTTGCATTAACAAACTTTTTCTCACTCCTATGTCTTTATGATTTCAACCTAGTTGTGCTTGTAGATATTTGTTTTAGAATTCTTAATTTCATTCATTTAGGAATCTTTCATTTAGCTTAAAAAGAGATAAAAAGTGAAAAGAATTGAATTTTTTTGTCTTAAAATTGGATCAAAATCATCATTTTCAGATTTAGGCATCTTACAATCAAACAATTTATGCATTGTTGGTTTGGTATGGAGTCTTTAATTTATGTCCTTTTCCAAATTTGAAAACTTGATCCAGTGCCTTCAATTGTATAGTTTATATGGATTTATGGTGTGCAATCCTTGTTTTCTTCTCAAATGATTTTGGTGGATTTAACACCATTGTTTTGGTGGTTGCAAGTGGAAAAGTAGGAGAAGGCACCAATAGTCATGTGCTGGTATTTGACTGATGGGACACATCTGAATGATTGATTTTACTTTAAGTGTTGTGTTGTTAGGAAAGTGGGATATGGGGTGGGTTCAATTGGATTTGGTGATGGAATAGTCTTGGCTCTTAGTTGTTCTCGTGGCATCTGATCTATGAAAATATTGGTAGTGATGTAATGCAAGTGGTGATATTTAAGGGGAATGTGGGTTATACTAATTTTATATTTTGGATGCATGTTTTCATGCTATGGAATATTAAAAAGAAAATTGGATTGTAAGATGGTGGTGTCAGATGTGCTTTGAATATTATCTAACATGTAAGACTGTTAATAACTATTTATGTTTGGGACAAATATAAACCGATTATAATACAATTTTTGACAATACAGTGATTTGACTACTTTTGTTGACTTTATGGATAAAAACAATTTTAAAATTGGATATTATGGCACTCCACTTGGGACCCATAGAGGACTACTTTTTTCCCCACTATATGAACATGCACCAGTGTTAGCCCCTCTCTCCTATCTACCAATGTGCACAAATTATTGCGGAAAATAATTTTGTTGTCTCGAAAAAGGCCTTAATTCACTATGAAAAGTAATTCACCCAACTATAACTTACTAAGATTTTATAGAATTTTTTGGTTTCAAAATAGAATTGAAGTCCCTACTAGTAATAAAATTGTTTTCCTTCCATTGAAATAAGTCTATGGAAAGTTTCTCCTAGGTTTTACTTTTTTTAATTGGATTACTAAGACTATCAATATTAATAATTCAATAACTTGAACCCCATCCTACCAACATATCAGCACAAATGCTATCCAATTATATTTTAATGAATCGCATTGTAGTGTATGGAGATAAAATTACACCTTGGGATTTTTTTATTCATCCAAGTTTTCTACAAATTAGTAGAAATTTTTGACATTTAATACTCCTTTGAGATGTTAGTTTCCTATACGATAATGATAGTAGATTGCTAAAAAGGTGTAGGACAACTAAGAGGGGGGGTGAATCAGTTGTCACAAAAATTAAAACTTAAAACTTCAACACTTATTAATTCCACAACCACACTATTATTTTATTAAGTTTGATCATGAAACACAAATAACAGAAAGTAAAATCAACACAATGAACACTAGATTTTTACGTGGAAAACCCAATGAGGCAAAAACCATGGTGAGGATTAACTCACAATATAAAGAGATTGTAAAACCAAATATAGAGGCTCATTTTCAAGGGCTCACTGCCCAGAAGAGGACTCACTTCCCAAATACAAAGGCTTGTTGCCTACAGAAAGGAATCACTATCCAATAGGGAGGCTCACTACCTACTGATACAAAAGAGAACAAAAGATCCACCACAGCAATTAACACACATCCGCAGCCTTGAATAGAATATTGTAGAAACCTTCAAGTCACTGCCTTGAGGAATCTAACACAATGAAGTATTGTTTCCTCAACTCACTTACACACACTTCTTCTCTTTTGATTTATGGCTTACTTCGTCACTTTTCATATCTTTTTTAAATCTTCGCAATTCAACTTGCATTTATACCATCTTCAACCTTAGAAACTTTTTCCAAGGTCGTCCACATAAGATTCATTTCATAAATTTAAATTAGGTCAGCAACTCAATATTCCTGTAGTGGAAAAGAATGAGAGTGGACCAATAAAAATACTAAACCAAGACCAAAAATAATGGCTTGGATCAACCACACAATTCATTGAATAATTTTAATTCTTCAAATGAAGTGTAAACACTAGGTCAGTCAAACCTAATGAAAACACAAATGAACATTGATGTGCATGCTTCCCAACAAGAAGATAACACATAGATGATGCAAGACACTTCATTATGCATGAGAACACATATTAGATTCCTTCAGATACATTTGCAGCAAGTGCAACCATCTTTGAACATTGAATTCCTTCCATCAATCCATCTGGACTGTGCAAACACATATAGCAACTTCTAAAACTTGACTTCTGAATCACCAAACCACATGAATTTTTTTCCAAAACCAAGATAACACCTTTATAAGACATATGCCATATTTGCAAGATCTCAAATAGAACAGCGGAGGACTACGAAGAAAAAACATTTCTCCCAGTCCATAGAAGACCGACTCTACCAGAATAGTCCACACATCGGTGAATGTAACTTTCACATGTCATCAGACCAAAAGCTACAACTCAAGAGATATCACCACTAGATCACCATTAGCAAACTTTCAGATCTACACAAGCATAGGCTCAACACAATAGAAACATGGAGCACATACTGAAGCACATTTTGAACACATTCATCACTTTGACTTCTCTCTTTATTAATTTTCTCAAAAGAACTTGGAAACTTATCAATTCAACACATCTACAACATCATAAAGATAGCTCCATGTACTCACAACATCTCAATAGCATATCAACTATACATGTACCATCTGCAACATACTTAACTGTATTGACATCAATGACAACATTAATAACAACACCACCAATCTTCCTCATACTTGCAACAATCTCCCCCTTTTTCATTGATGGTAACACATGATGTAAAGAACCATCAAAGACAACATCCTTCATAATATTCTAAGAGAACACCTTCTCTTCCTCTGCTACTATTTTTCACATTACTTTCTCTCCCCCTTTGACATCAATGGCAAAGATCAGAAACTTTGATTACTCCCCCTTAAGAGTGCAGCCATTCAACTCATATTGCAAAAATGAAAACCTTTTCTAATCCTCCTACGGAGTAGACCCATTCATCGGTCTAGATAAATGAAGAATATGTGAATTCACTGGATTGATACACATTCATGTGCACCTAGTTTAGAGGTCCAATGACCCCCAACCTCTCCCTAAGATGCTCAAAATTATCCTTTGGAAGAGCCTTAGTAAATATATTTACAATTTGTTCCTTTGTTGTCACATACTCCAATCTAACTTCACTCTCCAACACCTTTTCTCTCAAGAAATGATATTTTATAGATATGTGTTTTGTTCTTGAATGCATAACCAGATTCTTTGAAATTTTTATAGCAATTGTGTTGTCACAAAAAATAGGAATAGGCTCATCAACTATTACTCCAATGTCTTTCAGAGTTTGCTTCATCCACAAAACCTGTGTGCAACAGGATGTTGTAGCAATATATTTTTCCTTTGTGTTGGATAAAGAAACCATCTACAGCCAAGAAAGAAATCACCTCCACTGGTACTCTTCCAATCATCCACACAACTAGCCCAATATGCATCAGTATAAGCACTCAAGGTGAAATCAACACCCTTAGGATACCATAACCCATAGTCTAGTGTACCTTTAAGATATCTAAGTATCCTCTTTATAGTTGTAACATGTGCCTCTTTAGGATCTACTTGAAATATGGCAAGTAGACATATTGCATGCATAATATCTGGTCTGGTAGTAGTAAGATACAATAGTCCACCAATCATACATCTGTATTTGCTCTGATCGGTTTTAGAAAATTCATCATCTTTACTCAACTTACATCTAGCTACCATAGGAGTACTAACCAATTTGGAGTCATCCATTCCAAACTTCTTCAACAGCTTTTTTACATACTTAGATTTTGAAATGAATATCCCTTTATCAATTTGATTCACTTGAAGACCAAGAAATAAATTCAACTCACCAATCATGGACATTTCAAATTATTTTTGCATTTCTTCAACAAATCTCCTACACATGCCTTCATTTCCACCAAAGATAATATCACCAACATATACAACTACTATCAACATTTTGTTACCTTGTACTTTGAAGTAAAGATTGTTGTCAATAGAGCCTTTGTTGAATCCTTTCTTTGTTAGGTATCTATCCAATCTTGCATACTAAGCTCTAGGAGCTTTATTCAATCCATACAATTCCTTCTTCAACTTACAAACCATATCTGGTTTGTCAAATAACTAAAATCCTTCAAGTTGTTCCATGTATACTTCTTCCTCTGATTCACCATTTAGAAATGTTGACTTGACTCCATCTAATATACTTTGAAATCCTTGTAGGCAAAAAATGTCAAAAACATTCTAATAGTTTCCATTCTAGCCACTAGGGCAAATGTTTCTTCAAAGTATATGCCTTCAACTTGTGAATATCCCTTGCATACAAGTCTTTCCTTATTCCTTATAACTTCTCCATTTTCATTTAGCTTATTCTGGAACACCCATTTTGATTACATTCTTATTCATAGGTCTAGGAACTAATTCCCATGTCTAATTCTTTTCTATTTGCTGCAACTCTTCTTTCATGGCTTTCATACAACTCTCATCTTCACATGCTTCACTCATAGACATAGATTCAATTTTAGACAGTAAACAAAGATTTACCTCAACTACTACTTTACTTATTGTCTTCACCCCTTCACTCTTATCTCCAATTATTTGTTCCTTTGGATGATTCTTCTACACATACTTAGGAATCGTAACAATAGGTTCCAGTTCATTCTCTTCTTCTGCTTCTTTAGTGTGTTCTTCTTTCTCTTCTTCTTCCTTATCCTTATTCTCTTTAGGTACTTGTCCAAAAATAGGGTCATCAGGTTCAACTTCACTTATCTCAATATTTTTGTGCATGTCTTCATCAACTTTCACATTAGCACTCTCAACAATCTTCCTCAATCTTTTATTGAAGCATCTATATGCTTTGTTGGTAGTAGAGCGCCCAAGTAAAATTCCTTCATCACATCTAGCATCAAACTTCCCAATATTTTCATCATCTCTTTTAATGTAACATCTACTTCCAAATACCTTGAAGTACTTCACAATAGGAGTCTTACTAGTCCATAACTCAAAAGGAGTCTTTGTGTTGTTGCCTCTAATCTAGACTCTATTAAGAACATAAACAATAGTGTTTATTGCTTCTCTCCAGTACACATCTGGTACATTTGATTCTTTCATCATGGTTCTTGCAGCTTCCTATACCATCTAATTTTTCCTTTCAACTACCCCATTCTGCTAAGGGATTCTCAGAGAAGAAAACTATCTTTTATGCCATGTTGTTCATAGAATGTATTAAACTCACTAGAAGTGAATTCTCCACCTCTATCAGATCTCAAACATTTTGTTTTCAAATTTACTTCATTTTCCACTCTTTCTTTGAACACTTTAAACCTTTCCAAAGCCTAATTCTTCTATCTAAGAAAGGAAACCCATTTCATTTGAGAATAATCATCAATAAGGAGCATGAAATACCTATCACCATTTAGGCTTCCTATTCTAGTCAAACCATAGAGGTTAGTGTGAATTAATTCAGCATTGTGATAGTAGATTGATCTTTTCCCTTAAAGGTGCATCTTGTCAGTTTCCCCAATTGACAAGTTTTGCAAATAGTATTAGCAGGTTTTCTGATTCTAGGAAAACCTTGGACAACATCGCTTGAACTGATTCTAACTAGATTATCAAAATTTACATGTCCCATTCTCTCATGCCATAACCAACTTTGACTGACTTGAGATACAAGGCATTGACCATCAACTCCCTTAAGTTGATTGATTTTTCCATGAGTTCTCCCTCTAGTAGCAACCATATTTCCATTTTTGAATCCTTTTTTGATTTCATAGGTATTATTCTGAAACAAAACTTTAAAACCATTGCTACACATCTTTCTAACCCTCAAAAGGTTATGCCTCAAACTCTTCACATAATTTACATCATCAATGTTGTGTACTCAATCAAAAATAATTGTACCTTTCCCATAAATTTTAGCTCCTAAATCATCACCAAACATGACCAAAACACCATCATACCTTTCAAGTTTAGTGAACTTACTTTTATCTCTGGTCATGTGATTAGAACATCCACTAGAAATCACCTAGTAATCTTCATCTTGTCTTGCATGAAAGGAAGTGACCAAAGTACCTTCCATCTTATTCTTTTTGTTCTCTAGAGCATTCTTGCTTGCACATTTTCTAGGGTTAGTAGATACAAATTTGTTTTCCAGAGCTAAAAACAAGCATTCACTATCATCAGCCTCATTTTCATATTCATCATCAGATATTTCAGCTTCTTCTTTAACATAATACAACTTGTATTTCTTATCCTTTCTATCCTTATCTTTATAATCCTTGTTCTTCTTATGTACAACTCTATTCAAACATCTTCAAGCATAATGACCAATATTACCACAGCTGAAACATTTAAAGGGTAGCATACCTTTATACTTTCTGGTACCTTTCTTCAACTTCCTAGTGAAATTTGCTTCCAACTCATCAAAACCATCACTTTCCAAATCATCTTCAATCTTCATTTCCTTAAATGTTGTCTTTGTCTTTTATTCTTTCCTAAACTTCCTCATCTCAAATGCTTGCAAGGTGTCGAATAATTGTTCTTTAGTATACTTCTTAGGATCATACATTTCTTCAATAACTGATATCTTATCACTGTAACAATCTAGTAGGGTGATCAGGATCTTCTCAATTATATCTTCATCATTCAGTTTTCTCCCTTGATTCTTTACTTCATTTGTTGTCATCTCAACCCTCTGGAAATAGATTGTAAACTCTTCACCTTCTTCCATTCTCAGATTCTCATATTTGCGCTTTGTCACCAGCTTCTTTTTCAACTTTACTCTTTCATTTCCTTCATACAGTTCTTCCAACTTCTTCCAGACTTCATAGTAGTATCTAAAGGAAGAACCTTAGTTCGCTCAGTTTTAGATAAAGCACTATAAATAGCATACATCGCTTTCTCATTTTCCTCATAAGCAGAAACCTCATTTGCAATAGTAGGAACACTCACCAGAGCAACATACTTCATCTCAACAACCTTCCAGGTCTTGTAACCAAGAGAAATAATGTATCCTCTCATCTACACTTTCCAATCACTGTAACTAGATCCATCAGACATAGGGATCACCAACTTATGCACCATTGGATCTTCCTTAAGCAGTTAAGCTCTACACCAAGGAACCAAAGCTTTGATACCAATTGTTAAAAAAGAATAGGACAACTGAGAAGGGGGTGAATTAGTCGTCACAAAAATTCAAACTTAAAACTTCAACACTTATCAATTCCACAACCACACTATTATTTTATTAAGTTTGAGCATGAAACACGAATAACAGAAAGTAAAATCAACACAATGAACATCAGATTTTTATGTGGAAAACCCAATGAGGGTAAAACTATGGTGAGGATTAACTCACAATATAAAGATATTGTAAAACTAAATACAAAGGCTCACTACCCAAAAGATAACTCACTTTCCAAATAAAAAGACTCACTGACTACAGAAAGGACTCATTGTCCAACAGGGAGGCTCACTACCTACTGATACAAAAGAGAACAAAAGATCCACCACAACAATTAACACACATCTATAGCCTTGATCAAAAGATTGCAAAAACCTTCAACTCACTGCCCTAAGGAATCTAACACAATGAAGTATTGTTGCCTCAACTCACTTACACTTCTACTCTTTTGATTTGTGTCTTACTTCATCACTTTTCATCTCTTTTTTAAATCTTCGCAATCCAACTTGCATTTATACCATCTTCAACCTTAGAAACTTTTTCCAAGTTCAGCCACATAAGCTTCATTTCATAAATTCAAATTAGGTCGCAAATCAACATTCCCATGGTGGAAAAGAATGAGAATGGACCAATAAAAATACTTAACCAAGACCAAAAATAATGTCTTGGATCAATCACATGCTTCCTTGATTAATTTTAATTCTTCAAATGAAGTGTAAACACCAGGTCGACCAAACCTAATGAAAACACAAATGAACGTTGATATACATGCTTCCCAATAGGAAGATAACATGTGAACAACACAAGACACTTCATTATGCACAAGAAAACATCTCAGATTCCTTCAGATACATCTACAGCAAGTGCAACTGTCTTTGAACACGGAACTCCTTCCATCAGTCCATTTGGACTATGCAAACACATACAACAACTTTTAAAACTTGACTTCTGGATCACCAAACCACACGCATTTTTTCCAAACCAAGATAACACCTTTATAAGACATATGCAAGATCTAAAAGATCTAAAATAGAATAGCAGAGGACTATGGAGGAGAAACATTTCTCCCAATCCACAAAACACCAACTCTTCCCTAACAGTTCACACGCCGGTGAACATAACTTTCACATGTCATCAAACCAAAAGTTATAACTTAGGAGATATTACCATTAGATCACCATTAACAAATCTTTAGATTTGCACAAGCATAGGATCAACACAAGAGAAACGAGGAGCACATACAGAAGCACATTCATCACTTTGACTTCTCTCTTTATTAATTTTCTCAAAAGAACTTGGAAACTTATCAATTCAGCACATCTGTAACATCACAAAGATAGCTCCATGTACTCACAACATTTAAATAGCATCTCAACTATACATATACCATTTGCAACATATTTAATTGTGTTGACATCAATGACAACATTAATAACACCACCAATCTTGCTCATACTTTCTCTTAGTTGTTCTCGTGGCATCGGATCTATGAAAATACTGGTAGTGATGTAATGCAAGTGACGATATTTAAGGGGAATGTGGGTTATACTAATTTAATATTTTTTATGCATGTTTTCATGCTATGGGCTATTAAAAAACAAATTGGATTGTAAGATGGCGATACCATATGTGCTTTGAATATTCTCTGACATGTAAGACTGTGAATAACTATTTGTGTTTGGGACAAATATAAACCAATTTTAATACATTTTTTGATGATATAGTGTTTTGACTACTTTTGTTGACTTTATGGATAAAAACGGTTTTACAATTGGATATTATGATGCTCCACTTGGGACCCATAGAGGACTTCTTTTGTCCCCACTATATGACCCTACACTAGTGTCAGCCCCTCTCTCCTATCTACCAATGTGCACAAATTTATTGTTGAAAATAATTTTGTTGTCTCAAAAAAGGCCTTAATTCACTATGAAAAGTAATTCACATAACTATAACTTACTAAGATTTTATAGAAATTTTTGGGGCCTTTTCTCAAATTGATCACTATTTGTAGGTTTCACAATAGAATTGAAGTCCACACTAGTAATAAAATTGTTGTCCTTCCATTGAAATAAGTCTATGGAAAGTTTCTCATAGGTTTTACTTTTTTTAATTGGATTAATAAGACTATCAATATTAATAATTCAATAACTTGAACTACATCCTACCAACATATCAACACAAATGCTATCCAATTATTTTTTGATGAATCACATTGTAGTGTATGGAGATAAAATTATACCTTGGGATTTTTTTATTCATCCAAGTTTTGTACGAATTATTATAAAGGTTTGACATTTAATACTCCTTTGCGACGTTAGTTTCCTATACGATAATGATAGTAGATATCTTGCAATTAACATTAGATTAGACATCTTTTTTTAGGAACCCTTAGGATCCTAACTTTCTAGAAAATGACCTTCATTTTTTAGATGGAGGGAACTTTACAATCCACCATGATAGAAGTGATTCAATATTTTGCTAAGTACTTATGTGGTTTTCCTCTTGATGTTTCTAGAGGATTCTTTCTACATCAATATTTAGATTCATAGACATTGTAGGGGCTCATTTCTAGCAATATTTTTCTACTTTAGAAAGTAATATTTTAAATCCCTTATCTTGCATAAGGGTATCTAGGTTTGGGGATTCTAGTGAAATAAGAAATTTAGAGGCCTCCAAACTCAAGTAGGAGGTCATTATTTATAGGGATAATAAAAATTCCATTAGGAACCCTTAACCTATAAGAGACTAAAGACTATCTCATTTAAGGTGTCCTTGATTTGATAAATAAAATCTTTCCAAAAAAAATATTTGGGATCCTTATTGAAGAACCAAATATGATTCCCTTCTTCAAGAAAAATATCACTCTTCTAATATTTTTTAACATGCCAAATTTTCTATCACTTTCTCAACTTCTGAGCCTAAAACCAAGATGCTTATAGGTATAAACCTATTAAACCTCAATATTATTTGGAATTAATGTCATAACACCACAGTTGAGGTATTAGGTTATAAACATGGTGATCTTTTAGTTTAGTCATTTTGCATGAGTCTATATTTCCATTCTGATCTCTCTTGGCATCATCACTTGCATATGGCATATTTCACTGATTAATATGTCACACAGAATTGTTATTGCCAAATTGGCATATGATCAGTTTTTGGCATAAAATATGTCTACATATTAATGTCATGACAGATGTTTTGTGAAGGCTTCATGATAATATTGGTTTTTTTTCAAAAGGTGCAATGAGATTTCTTTTACAAGGAAATATATTGCTCTTCAAATAGAATTTGACATCATTGTGAAGCAATCTTTGAAAAGGTGGAAAATTGTGTTTTCTTAAAGACAATTGGTCAAGGGTTGCAATGATAATATTTAAAAAGAAAAAGTCAAAAAATAAAAATCATTGCATTGTCGGTTGTAATTATTTTTGGCTTGAATGGGAATTCTTTCCCATCATAATTCCCAGACATGAATGTTCATTATGTCAGTTTTTGAAAGCTTTGAAGTTTTGATGAGCATCGATACTCTTTTCATTTCTATTTTTTAGGGTTTGTTACCCTAAACATGGCGTCGGTGGTAAGAAAATCTTGTTTCAGAGGTCAGTTGCATGATTTGCGAGGAGACAAGAAATTACAGTAAAGAGCAACAGTGAAGACATTCTGTTGTGTTGATATCATGTGTATTCTTTATTTTGCTTCTTTGTGTCTATAATAACCTAAGTGTGTTGGTCTATCTTGTTGTTCATAATACTAATTAGTTGTATTCAGGTTCTTGATTTGTTTACTTAACAAGGGAAAATATTATATCTGTTTGTAAAGGAAAACAGTTACACATTCTCATGTTGGGCGGTTTCTATAACTGGAAACTATTTCAAATGGTGGAATAAGAAGATGAATATAAAAAAAAATAGTGTTGGACACTATGGATTGCGAGATGTTTTTGAAAAAGAAAATAGGAAGGTTGTAATGTTGAAAGGCCTTTGGTAACACAATGCAAAATCTTTTGTAAATATATATATTTGGTATTTTGGAGACTCCACATACATTGAGTTTTCAAAATATTAAGTATATAGGGTTGTGAAAAATGGTATTGTTGTGAAACAGAGTAACCCTCTGTAATTTTTCTCATTCATGGTTGAATTAGATTTTTTCCAATGAGGCACAAAACAACCAATGAGGCATCCTTGTCAGTGAGGCACATTATTCAGCCAATGAGGCATTGTAATAGTGAATTTTTGAAATTAAGCCAGTGAGGCATTTTCGAGTGGTTTTATTCCCTAGGAGGGTTTCCACTTAGGACAAACGTGGTGTAATCATTTTATGTTTTTTATTTAGCATTGTTACATAATCATTTTCTTTCAAATCTTTCTCCTTACTATTTTTATAAGTGCATTTGATTTATGTTGATCAAGTAAATAGAGAAAAACACATTTTGTGTCAATTTTTGTTAAAAGAAAAAATTAACCTGAGACACTGATTCTTCCCCCCCCCTCTCAATGTCTCTACCACTCCAACAAGTGGTATCAAATCCAAACCCTAGAATATTGGTTTAATAAGTTTAGGGGTTCCTGGTTTTTTTTCGAGTGTTGTGGTTAATATGGAAAAAAGTAGAAGGAATAAGGGAAAAAGAAGTTCACAGCAAAATTCCAATCATCAAATTCTGCCTGAACCTAATATGTGTAGTAATGAAGAAGAGACCATAAATAGTAACTCTAAAATGATTGAGTACCCTAGATTTGGAACTCCTTAGTTCGAAGGTACAAACTTTGAGTTGCAAGAGGAGATATCTTTGGATACTGAAATAAGATGTGAAACATCTGAAAGTGAAGAAGGTGTAAACCTTCATAGTTTTGAAAAGAATCTAACTGAATCCAAAGAGATTATTAATGAACATTCAAATGATCTAGAAACTAGTGTAGAAGTAGATCAACTTTTGGGTGAGGTTAACTCTAAACAGGAATATGATGAACAAGAAAGTGAGGTTGATTTGGAAGGTGAACTCCTATGTGCCTTAGATACGATTAAGCAGCTTAGAAGAGAAAACTAGAATTTAAAAAGACAACTTCAACAAGAAAAAATTGTCACAAAAAAACTAAGCTTAGATCTTCTAGAAGAAAAACTAAAAGTTGAAGAAGCTAGAAAGATTGAGGAAGAAGTTAAAAGCCAACTCAAGGTAAAAGAACAAAGTATAGAAAAACTTGAATGTCAAGTTGTCTTACTGAGGAACATTGATAAAGCATCAAAGCAGTTAAGTGATGAGAAAATTAATGAGAATGGCTCCATGTCTTTGGATAAAATCATTGGTGTGAAAAAAGCTCCAAGTGACAAAAGTGGTCTAGGCCTAGAGGAAGGACAGTGCTCCAAGGTTTGGAAAACACCTAGAACAAAGGTAGATTTAAACTTTCATGCTGCTGACCTTGAAACTGCAGGAAGCAAACAACACGAGGTTATCAACAGAGGAGGAATGAATATAACAAATAGATTCACAGGATCTCCCTCTGCTTGGCAAGGTAAATTGATGAGGTATAATTATTCTTTTTTAGGCTATTGCTATTCATGTTTTGAATATGGCCATAGAGCATCTGAGTGTTGAAAAAAAGTGCAAAAAAATAATTGGCAAAAGAACTATGATATGGTCACATGCTTCAAGTGTAATCAGTCTAGTCACAAGGCAAGGTTTTGCAGGGAGAAATCATCTAGAAATGGATCTCTAAGGGTTTGGAGAAGAAAGCAAGGAAAGGAGAAGGGAGGACTTCGTCTTGTGCATGATGCACAAGGATCATCTCTTAGCACTTAATTGGTTGCATGGTTTTAGGGGGAGTGATCTTATGTTTTATTTTCTTCCCCCAAGGAGTCTTAGGATGTAGTGGAACAATTTTTCTTTCCCATTAAGCTTTGATGTGGTTTTCCTACCTCATGGATTAGGTGAAAAAAAATATTAGTCTTTCTAGAGCAGCAATTTTTTTGGTTGACATGATTGTTGCCAAATGTCATGAATAATAGGTGCAGACAACACTTGACACATTTTTATTGATGTCTAATTTTGTTTTGTTAGAAGTTGTCTTATTCTCTTCATATGCTATCAAGAAGTTGTTCTCATTGTTGAGATAGTACACAAGAACAATGGTATATCTGGTGTCAATAACTTCATATACAGTGTTTTAGTATAATTAGTTAGTATTGCTTTGTAGTTACATTATCATGGACACATTAGTAGTGCCCAATGAAGTGTATTGTAAATGATCACATCTTAGCTGGTGTGATGTTAGAGGTTAATGATAAATTCATGGCATAGTATTTGTACTCTGACTATGATATAGTTACAGATTTCTTCTATCAGTAGTATTTATGCATGTTAATTGGACAAGGACAGTCAGTGGCTTGAAGACTACAGTCTTAATGGTGACAAATCTTATGAAGTTGTAATAAGTTTTATAAATCTTGATAACAGTATGACTTTATGCATGGATAGTGGTCTGTAACAAAACTTCAGTACAATTTTTCTCTATGCTTGAACTGGTAACAATGGCAGATGAATCTTTGCTATGTTGTTTTTTGTGTTGATAGTGATATTTCTTAAAGACAGTCCATAGTAAATTTGGAATTGAAAATGTTTTGTGAAGTCAATATTTTGCAGAAGACAACATGAAGAATAGTTTATGAAAGGCATTATGTTAGTCAATTACAATGCATGCAATAAATTCATTGTTGATGGATTAAATCTAGACAAAGTCCTTGTTGATTTTTTGTGGTGTTAATCTTTTCTTGATGTTCGTACTGTGTCAATATTCATCAGGTGTTCAGGGAGAAAGATGTTCATGTGGTTGTAAGAGGTTAGATAAGGTAAAGATGTTGTGTTTGATGCAAAATAAGGTATTTGTTCATTCAGATAAGGTGACAGGCCACAGGTTTTCTATCTTGAGAATTTTTTTGATAATAGTTATTCAATAATATAGTAATATTTTCTTAGTTGTTCTTTTCTCTCAAAACTCAAATGGTGTCCTTTGTTCTGATATACTATAATGGTGATCTTTTGCAGTTTACAAATGTCCTTATTCACATAGGGTTGGTAGTTGTCAGTCCTTTTTTTCTAGTGATGCAATAGTGAAATGTTTGGTTCACTATCATGGTTTAATGTCTCACTCTTATTCTTAGTAACATTGGTTGTTTAGAATATGGCTAAGTTCAATTCTTTGTTGACATTGGATGGTTTTGTTTTACACTTGGTTCGTGACCAATGTGTTTGCAGTAGAAGTTCATTCATTTCTTTAATAAAAATGGTGTTCATAAAGTATATACCAGTAAGGAGGAGAAGTGCAGTATTTTCTTTGCTATGATTTACTTGGATGCTTGGACAGTGGTGAAATGGTGAACCAATGAACATGAGTAGATCCTGATAGTAGTCATCTTTGCTTAACATTGGATAGTGGAATAACAAATGATCAATGCTCTTGCAAATCTTTTGTCTTGCATGATTCCTTGACAATGGTAGGTTGTTCAAGTAAAGTTTTTGATGCATAAGCCCAAGCTTGACAGTGAGATTATATCAAGTATTTGAGATGTTAACAATGGCCTCTCTAGATTGTCCCAAGCTTTGAATTGCTTGGTGAAATGGAAATTTGCATGTTGTAATGAAATTTTGTTTTATGGATGTTGATACTAGTGACTTTTCATTGCATGTGCAGTGATAGTAGCTTACATGTTCTATGTTTTTCTCCGCAATAGTTCTTTTGTAGAGAAAGTATAAGATGATAGTGAGGCATGTTTTATTTGGTTCTTGTTTGGAGACAATAGTATACTGTATAGGATGCAAGGTGGTAAATAAGAAACAATCCCTGCAATACATCATCTCAGTAAATGGTCAGACAATGTACAAGAATTAATGGTAACAGGTGGATGACATTTGTGATACAGGTGATATCTTGTCAATGTAGTATTTATATAATGTTGGTTTATTGATTTCATTAGTATGTCTATTGGTTTGACATTTCATTGGGCAGTAACAATAAGTACATGCATATAGTGTTTAATGAATCTAATAGTGATTTCAGTTGTTGCTCTTGTGCATTCAAATAGGAGGAGCAATTCATGCATATTCTTTTCTCCCTCAATATCTATTTGGAATTATGAGCATATTTCATGTGTGGTTCAGGTTCTCTGCCTTTGGCATTGTGTCAAAAGGGGGAGAATTTTAGAGCTTGTTTATGTAGTTGTTCAAAAACAAAAAATTCAGTGTTCAGATTTTATGCAGTGAACAATTCAACTTGTGTTTCAACTTGTGTTTGCAGTGTTTATGGTGATATGCTATGCTTATACAGTGTTCAAAGATTGTTCATATGCAGTTTTTTTGGTGATATGCTCTGCTTATATAGTTTTTTTTTCAGTTGTATATGATGGTTTCTATGATATGTGACATGATGGATATGTACTTCATGCAGTCATCATGCTCAAAATAGGTATATTATAGCTATGATATTATTGATCAAATTTTTTGTTTGACATCAATGCCAAAGGGGGAATTTCTTATCCCTCAGTATTATTTGGCATTAATGTCATAACACCACGGTTGAGGTATCAGGTTATACACATGGTGATCTTTTAGTTTAGTCCTTTTGCATGAGTCTATATTTCCATGTTGATCTCTCTTGGAATCATCACTTGCATATGGCATATTTAAGTGATTAATATGTCACATAGAATTGTTATTGTCAGATTGGCATATGATTAGTTTTTTGCATAAAATCTATCTACATATTAATTTCCTAATAGATATTTTGTGAAGGCTTCATGATAATATTGGTTTTTTTTCAAAAGGCACATTGATATTTCTTTTACAAGGAAATATATTGCTCTTCAAATAGAATTTGACATCATTGTGAAGCAGTCTTTGAAAAGGTGGAAAATTGTGTTTTCTTAAAGACAATTGGTCAAAGGGTTGCAATGATAATATTTAAAAAGAAAAAGTAAAAAATTAAAAATCATTGCATTGTCAGTTGTAATTATTTCTGGCTTGAATGGAAATTCTTTCCCATCATAATTCCCAGACATGAAAGTTCATTATGTCAATTTTTGAAAGCTTTGAAGTTTTGATGAGCATCAATATCTTTTCATTTCTGTTTGTTAGGGTTTGTTACCCTAAACATGGTGTCGGTGGTAAGCAAAGCTTGTTTCAGAGGTCAGTTGCATGATTTGCGAGGAGACAAGAAATTACAGTAAAGAGCAATAGTGAAGACATTCTAGTTGTGATGATATCAGGTGTATTATTTATTTTGCTTCTTTGTGTCTATAATAACTCAAGTGTGTTGGTCTATCTTGTTGTTCATAATACTAATTATTTGTATTCGGGTTCTTGATTTGTTTACTTAACAAGGGAAAATATTATATTTGTTTGTAAAGGAAAACAGTTACACATTTTCCTGTTGGGCAGTTTCTGTAACTAGAAACTATTTCAAATGGCAGAATAAGAAGATGAATATTAAAAAAAATAGTGTTGGACACTATGGATTGGATTGTGAGATGTTTTTGAAAAAGAAAATAGGAAGGTTGTAATGTTGAAAGGCCTTTGGTAACACAATGCAAAAAAAATTGTAAATATATATATTTGGTATTTTGAAGACTCCACATACATTGAGTTTTCAAAATATTAAGTATATAGGGTTGTGAAAAATGGTATTGTTGTGAAACAGAGTAACCCTCTATAATTTTTCTCATTCATGGTTGAATTAGATTTTTTCCAATGAGGCATCCTTGTCAGTGAGGCACATTATTCAGCCAGTGAGGCATTTTCGAGTGGTTTTATTCCCCAAGAGGGTTTCCACTCAGGACAAACGTGGTGTAATCATTTTATGTTTTTTATTTGGCATTGTTACATAATCATTTTCTTTAAAATATTTCTCCTTACAATTTTTATAAGTGCATTTGATTTATGTTGATCAAGTAAAGAGAGAAAAACACATTTTGTGTCAATTTTTGTTAAAAGAAAAAATTAACTTGAGACACGGAATCAACCCCCCCCCCCCTCTCAGTGTCTCCACCACTCCAACAAAACCCTTATCATATTCCTCATGTGATGAGAGGAATAATAGACAAAAAATTCCTTCAAAATAAAAATGATTATAGAAGGGACAAGATTGATATTTGATTCTAACTAATTTTAGAAGGGACATGTAGTAGTCAATTGAGATATGTAGCCTTGGATAATACTCTTTTGAGGGTCTCCATTATTTTACCAATGCCACTACTATTAATTTGATGGATTTTATTGATGAGTGTTGTAAAGGCTGATACATATATTACTCCTATTTAAACTCTTAAGAGAAATCTTTGAAGTTTCATGAGTAAGGAATTGGAATCACTTCATTATCCTACTAAAACCATTGGAATTTACCTATTTATATTTTCCTATTCTTCCCTAAAGGGGTACAAAATAGAAAAAAATAATTAAGGAAAAAATAACCCTAATATGGTCTAGGTATTACTAACTGGAATCTATTAATTCCTCTATGAGTGACCAATCATTTTATATTTTTCTTATTAAAACATTATCCAACCATCCCTTGACATGTCCTCTAAATTTATCATCAATAATTTCAACCTCCAAATCAACTTCTTGTTGGCCCACAGTTGTCGTTGCACCTAAAGATCAACCTGTTAATGCCCGATACAACTGCCAGAGTTAACAGATCCATGAGAGGCAGTTATCCATGCCATGAATCCTGAGGAGAGCACTAACCATCTGCCAAAAAACTCCCCCTTAGTGTTACCCAAGGGGATTCAAACCCAACACCTTTGACTCTGATACCACTTTTTGGCCCACAGTTTTAGTTGCACCAAAAGATCGACATGTTATGCATGATACAACTACCATAGTTAATGGATCCATGGAAGGCAGTTAGTCCATGTCACGAATCCCAAGGGGAGCGTTGACCATATGTCAACACTTCCACTATTTTAATGGATGCCAAACTTCAACTATAATTTGTTTAAAGAATAGAGATTAAGGGGAAATATTTTTTTCCTAACACCTAGAAGGATGTAATTCACATTAGTTGCCAATGAATAGGTGGTGCAGGAGCACCTTAGGTTCAAAGTTGGATGCATTGTAATTTCTTGTATTTCTTGTAATGGTTTTATGTAATAAGGTCATTTAAGACCATTTTATATGTGTTTGAGTCCATATTAGGTCACTAGGTGGGTTGGAGTATCAAGTTGCATAAGTTGTCAATTTTGTAAAAAAGTTGTCATTATTGTAAAAGTGCAAAAATAGGGAATATGAAGAGTCATCGGTTGTAAATGAGGAAGTTGGAAAATTGTAATTCAAATGGAAGTTGGGAACCATTGAGATATGTTAAAATAGGCATTGTGGAGGTTGGCACAAGGTTCTGGTGATTGTTTTTGGAGATTGAACAATAATAAATTTCTATTTTCTTGTGTTTTCAAGGCTTTCTTTGTTGTTTCTCATACTTGTACGGGTCCATACAACCTAAGAGTGCACTAATATATATTGGAGTTCATGATGTATTGACTCTATTTCCTGTTGCATTTTGTTTCATCTAATTTCATCAAATTTTGAGCGAGTTTGAGCACTTTTTCTAAAAACTACATGAAACCCTAGTTTAGGGTTGGTTTTGAGCAAATATGATGAGTTTCTAGCCATTCCACCAGTGAAAAATCTTCAAACTTAGTGGAATGGCTTGAAATAGGCTAGGTTTTTTTTCTCCAAGCTACAGGGGCAAAGAAAAAGGATGGCACATGCTAGGAGGGTTTAGAGGTCTAAAAGCTTCATGTATTAGACCAAGACATCAAAGAAGTGGCTATTTGTGGTAAGAGGATGGAAAAGTGAAAAGTTGGAAATTGGAGCATGTTAGAAAATGTATGAGGACCCTTCTAGAGAAAGGAGAGATTTTGGGGATCTCAAAAAATGATTTAGAGACTAATCCCTAGTGTTTGCAATTGTGTTTCAATTTTTTAGGCCTAATTATCAACGGGAAAGTCAATTTTGGAGCCTTGTGTTACAAAACAACCATACCTAAAATTTTAATATGTTTTAGAACTCCCAAAAGGGTATCCAAAACACCTTTTAGGTTGTGGGTTTCAGATTTTCCCTTCAAGTTATGTCAAAAAAACTCATTTTGTTGTCCTACTAGGCCTAGAGTCTGTTTGGCAAGGGAACCATTGAAACTTGTTTACCCTAAGTTCTTGTTCAATTGCATGATGTGTTGCTTATTATTCTTAGTCCATTTAGGTCCCTCTTGGTGTTGGAAAACCTATTTGAAACATTAAGGACTCATATGGGGATGGGACCTAGTTTGCATCAATTGTGGCTTTGAACAAGACAACTTCAAATCTTGCTTTGTGATGTTGAAACCTTGAAATCTTCCCTACCTATGCATCAAATTGGTATCAGAGCATAGGTCTAATTTGAAGAAGAAAAATTTGAGTTGAAAGGAGAACAAAATTCCTCCAAAAGGGAATGTCATTTCCAAAGAATTGAGTGAGTTGAAGGAAAAACATGTTAAAGAGATGAGAGAGATGAGAAAGTTGAAGGAGAGGCTTGTTGCCCTAGAAACAAGTCAAAAGAGAGGTATGGTCATAGGAGACTTGAGTAACCAAGAAGAATAATGGGAAGAGGAAAGTTCCCAAGGGTACAAGGAAGAGATGGATCCTGATAACTTGAGGATGACAAAACTCTTGAAAGCAGTCAAGGGAGATGATCATAGGATCAGGATGGAATTACCTATGTATGGAGGAAAGATGGATGGTGAAGAGCTCCTAGATTGGATAGGAGCATTGGATAACTATTTTGACTATGAATATGTGCCAAAGGATCAAAAGGTGAAGTTGGCTAAGACAAAATTAAAAGGTTGCACCTTTCTTTGGTGGGATTATGTACAAAGTGAAAGGAGAAAGAAGGGAAAGACTAAAATCGCCTCTTGGGATAGGATGGTGGCTAAACTCAAAGGTAAGTTCTTACCTACTTATTACACTATTCAATTATTTAAAATGCTTCAAAATCTCAAGCAAAAAGAGATGGATGTGCAAACCTATATAGAGGAATTCTATAAATTGAGTATAAGAGCAGGTCATATAGAAGATGATGAAGAAATAGTAGCAAGATAAATGAACGGTCTGAGATACAACCTCCAAGATGAATTAAGCCTCACCACCCTAAGAATGGTGGAAGAATGTTACCAATTGGCCATCAAAGTTGAAGACAAATTAAAGAGAAGGAAAGAGAAGCAAGGTAGAGGTAGAGGAAGGAATTCTAAAGGAAGAGGAGCATTTTACGATACAAGGAAGTCATATGAGAACCAAGGAGAGGCAAGTAAAGTCCAAGAACAAGTTGCAAATTCAAAAGGTGGATTTAGAGGAGGTAGATCATATTCTAGAGGCAGATTTGGAGGTCAAGGAAGAGGATCAAGTGGGTTCACAGGAAGGTGTTATCAATACAACAAGTTCATCCATCAAGCATGGCAATGTCCTAAAAAGAATCCCTCTACTTCACATGGAGGAGAAAGAAGAACTCAATTGGTACAAGAAGAGGACAGTGAGAGTGTAAACTCTCCATCATAGCATGCTAATCCAAAAACTGGTGAATCTCTTATGGTAAGGAGAACATTAATTAAAGTTCCTATGGTGAAAGAACCTCCACAAAGGAAATCTCTTTTTAGAACCATATGTAAGTCTCATGTTAAGGTTTGAAAAGTTGTAATTGATTCAATTAGTACAAATAATTTGGTTTCAATTGAGATGGTTGAAAAGCTTAAGTTGGAAAGAATACCACATACTCCTTACAAAGTCTCTTGGTTAAATAAGGGTCAACATGTTTTGGTGAATGAATAAAGTTGGGTTGATTTTCACATAGGGGGATACAAGGATAGAGTTTTGTGTGATATAATACCAATGGATGTATGTCATTTTCTTTTAGGGAGGCCTTGGTAGTATGATAGGAGTTCCAAATATGATGGTAGAAAAAACACCTATGTTATAGAAAAAGATGGAGTTTCTTACACCCTTATACCATTGAAAGATGATAGCCAAAACCCACAAGTGGAGTTTAGAGTGATTTCAATGGGTACAAAGGAGTTTTTAAAGCCATTAAAAGAGGAAGGTCATGAATCACCATTGGGATCTAGTGACATGTTGATAAGGGAGAAG
The DNA here is from genome assembly GCA_007258455.2 of Sequoia sempervirens. Taxonomy (NCBI): domain Eukaryota; kingdom Viridiplantae; phylum Streptophyta; class Pinopsida; order Cupressales; family Cupressaceae; genus Sequoia; species Sequoia sempervirens. Next base: position 93,171 of record VDFB02042355.1, read on the forward strand.
GAATATGTGCAAGCCATGGAAAGGAAGGACAAGGGTGTTGTAAGTACAAATATACCTAGGACTATTATGACAACAACTAGGATTGCTCAATTTCCATTAGTGGTCCAAGATTTGTTGCAATAGCATGTTACCCTAGTGATAGATGCCATTCCAAGGAGAAGCATTAGTCCTCATGCAAGGTTTCTAGAATGGGAAGATAAATCCTCCAAAGTGATTGAAGACACTCAGCATTTGCAGTTGGAGTATGAGGGTGCATCCCATTGTATTTTTGCATTGCTTAGGCAGATTGAGGAAGACCATCTAACACAAGATGAAGTTGAGGGGCCAAATTTCAAGTAGACGAATCTATGTTTTTTTTGCAAACTAATATAAGCAAAGAAAAGTAAAAGGTTGTTGACTATGCAGACTACAAGGAGAGAGCAGCATCCAACATTGCAAGTTTGGGTGGTAAGAGTTGTGTTGTAGACTCTCAATCCAAGCCCCTTACAAATTTGAGAGGTGGTGGCATTGGAAAGGAAAGTGTAACTCAAATATTTATATTTTTCATTAAGAATGAATACTCTACACATTCATTGCAAGTGTTACACAAGGAGACATGGGAGGTTAGATGGCAGTAACGTTGGTCAAGAGACTAGGTTTGATGCCATGGTCAGCAGGGACAAAGAGGGAATGTACAACACTCTTATTGAGATTGCAAACTTGAGTGAGGGGCCTAAATTCAAGATGAAACATGCCATTGAAGGAGAACAAGATGTTGTGGTTGTTAGTGTAATTAATTAATTAATTATTACACTAGCATAAGTTAACTTAGGCCATATTTCATTTAGTCCTAGGTTGCATTTTAATAAATCATTTAACAAATAGGGTCGTATTCCCTTCCTTGTTTGTGGGATAAGATTCTTTCTAGAAGATGAGTTGTCCTTCTAGAACTTATCTCAACATTTAATAATCATCTAGATAGGGTTCACATGTTGTTATATCATCACACATGGAAACATATCTTGAATCTTAGGTTTTCCTTCTTGCCTATTTAATCAGGCATTTTTTTCATTTGTAATATATCATTACATCATATTGTATCAATATATAATCTTTATTTAGCATTCCATAATTGCAACACTTTCCCTTGTGGTTGATTATCTTTCATGGAAAAGGTCCTCCATTGAAGATTCTGGAGCTTCAGGGACTATGCATCCATAATCTCAACATGGTATTAGAGCTTGTCCAGTGAAACATCAACCCTCGATCCAGGAAGTTGGAGTGCAAGATTCTTGCAGGCTTGGAGTTTTATGTTACAGGATAGTTGGTTCTACCTGGGAGCCAAGCTGATTTCTGGTGCACATTAGGCTCTATCTGACCTCTCCATTGCATCCAAAAGGCCTCAAAACCCATAGATCACTTTTTCATTTTCCAAAATCAGAATTATATTGACCGGGAGACTTTGAGATACAATCTAGGGTTTACATTATTTGTGCTATCTGTACACATCTACAGGAAAAAAATCTCCCCTCTCAGTCCTCTTCAAAGGAAATTTTTTAGAAAAATCAAAAAAAAATTATGGCTATTTTTAGGCTATTTTTTCTATAGTATTGGCAAAAAAATTATCTGTTGTCGTTTCAACCTACAATTTTAATCTATAGTCGGCATATATATTTTTTGGTGAATATATAGTTTGGGGTTTTTTTTTCCATCGGTGTTCATAATAATTTTTGTAGACTTTATCAACATTTTTATTTTTTGAATTGCAAATTTATTTGCAATATTCAAAAAAAATTGTCGTTGTCGGTTTCTCAGTCCGCAGGCACTGACCCTTGGTCGGCCCCATCACATCACTTCGTTGGCATCATCTGCAACGTCATCGGCTCCTCGGTGGTTTTTCCTACCACCGGCATCATTCATGTTCGTCATCGCATCTATCGACGACTGTTCACCAACCATTGTGCTCCCGTTGACGTCCATGCCCGAGCCCTAGTCACGTGAGGATCCACGGGCCCCACCACATCCAACAGTGCCACTACAAGCTAGCTACACCACCTGATTTCACCACCACAGCACCACTTTGACTCTGCCCATCAGGCGGGGGTTTGTTTTTTTGCATCAGCGGCGCCTGCGGTCATATCAGTGACCAAGGACTGAGCTTTTTTAGTCCCAAGTGCTTAGTTTTTGCACCTTGTTAGCCAGCTCAGTTCCATTCAAGTAGAATTCTTCCAGGAGGCATAACTTCCACATACAATATCAAAAATCTGCAAACAATATATCATTGGAAAGCTCTCTGAGTCTACTTTCCAGAGGTGTGCTCTATTTTTCTAGATTCTACTTCAATCAAAAATTATTCTCAGTTGAATTGGAAACCCTAATTTTGGGTTTAGAGGTGATTTCTATCTTTTCAGTTTGTTTCAAAGGCTTCACTTTAGTTTATTTTTCATCAGTTATCTACTTTCAACATTTTTTGTCAAAAATATTTTGTCTTGGATTGTTGTTCTCCTCTAATGGCTGACACAGGATTTGAGATTCTTACTCCTCATAACTATCACACATGGAAGGTCAATATGCAAATACTTCTCTGGTCCAAGGGACTCTAGTCCACTTTGAATGAGAATCGGCCTCATCTCACTAGAGAATATGAAAAAATTTAGCATCAGATTAAGTATGAAGAGGCTATGGGGCTCATTTCTCTACATCTCTCCAACTCTTTATTCTTCCATATCAAGGGGTACAAGACTCCCAAGGAGGTTTTGGACAAGCTCAAGGATCTCTTCGGTTTTGTTAGTGAGGTTTCTTCTCCTACTTTTCTACCTCTTTCTATTCCACCATGGATGGTCTTGGTGATAGCTTTGTTATGCCACCATTTGAGACATTTTGTGAACAACTGACTTGAGAACAATCCAAGCTTAATCAAGCTGATACATCCACAAAATCCCATGCATTGGTGATAGGACCATCAAAAGGAAAGGGAAAGCACAAGGGAAAATCAAAGGTAGGAGCTTATTTTGAATCATCATCTTAGCATAAGGAAGAAAAGACAAAGAGGGAGAGGCCCAAGTGCAACTTCTGCAATGGGCTTGGTCACATTGAGGATACATGTTTCAAGAGAGAGATACATGAGCTAAGGAAAATACTTAGAGATCACATCTCTCTCCCTCCCACATCAGTCAAATCTCCTCACTCCCCCTCTCATGAAGAGTCATCATTAGGTATTGCTGGAATTGCCACTGTTGAAAATCTTGGTAAGGGGAATGCTTTGATAACTACTTTGGTTGATAATAGAGAAGGATGGGTACTTGACTCTGGTGCTTCCTGGCATGTCACGTCTTCTAAACAACATATTATGTGGGATACTTTGAGGCCTTCCAACTTTGACAGAATGTTTACAAAAAATGCATATATTGTCTATGTTGTTGGTATCTGTGATGTTGCTCTTGATGGAAGGAGGTTGGAAGATGTTGTGTACATTCCTCATATTGCTCATAATTTTTTTTCTATCTATCAACTTGCTCAAGAGGGATTGAAAATTAAGTTCACTTCAGACCTTGTCATCATCAAGGATAGGTTTGATGTTCTTATTGCCTATGGTCAAGCATATCATCATTCCAAGGTATACAAGTTTACCAAATTTTGGGATCGAGATCAACCTGCTCCTAACTCTCCAAATTCAATGGTAGGGAGCACATCATCACCCCTCCTCACCAAGGTTGTGGAGGCTAGCTTGACTTGGCTCTTTGCATGGCACCATCTTCTTCCTTTCACACCTCTCAGTTGAGATTTTCTTCAACAAGGATGGATACATTCACTTCTTCAGACTTGTGCTACATGGATGGGTTCTCTTCAGGTCTATCGAACTTGGTTGCTTAGTTACACACTGGTCTTGAAGACATTCTTGAGGGGACTACTCTCCTTTATGGGGGGGCTATCTAGTCCACATATTTTTTTCCTTTTTTGTATATATGTGATGGTTGTAGTCCTTGGGGGGATAATGTTGAGTCCTCCAAACATCACTCTTCCATATCTTTTTGCTTTTATATCTCCTTTTTGGGGAGGGGTTTTTTTCCCACTGGGTTTTCTCCTTTTCTCCAGTTGTGGGAGATTTTTTTCATCTTCTTCATGTACATGGGTACCTAACATGGCCTCGTAGTCAGGACCCATCATCTTGCATAATCATTTCATTTTCCTCCCTAAGTTGAACTTATGGGGGGGTGTTAGTGTAATTAATTAATTAATTATTACACTAGCATAAGTTAACTTAGGTCATATTTCATTTAGTCCTAGGTTGCATTTCAATAAATCATTTAATAAATAGGGTTATATTCCCTTCCTTATTTGTGGGATGAGATTCTTTCTAGAAGATGAGTTGTCCTTCTAGAACTTATCTCAACATTTAATAATCATCTAGATAGGGTTCACATGTTGTTATATCATGACACATGGCAACATCTCTTGCATCTTAGGTTTTCCTTCTTGCCTATTTAATCAAGAATTTTGTTCATTTGTAATATATCATTACATCATATTATATCAATATAGAATCTTTATTCATCATTCCATAGTTGCAACACTTTCCTTTGTGGTTGATTATCTTTCATGACAAAGATCCTCCATTGAATATTTTGGAGCTTCAGGGACTGTGCATCCATAATCTCAACAGTGGCAGTGTATGTAGTTTGTTAGAAAAAATGGGAGTAGCTACATGTTTGAGATTACAAATGCAATCAAGGGATAGATGTGAATAAAGGGGCCATTAAAGTCAAAGTTGTAGATGTACCTTTTCATTTTTACTTTTCACAAGTGATTGTGGTTGCGGGTTATGATGCAAGTTCTCAGGAATTTGCAAATGTTGGGAGGATACAAAACTTCACACCAAGGTTGGAGTGCAACGTAGGCACTAAGGCACTCAAAACACCAAGGAACAAGGCTTATTTTTAGTATTTGACTTAATGGAAGGGTGTACTCTATGAAGAAGCTAATGGGATGAGTGAGGATTATGTCCTAGAGCATGGATACATGGTTGCAGACTCAAATGGGACTTGAGTTCATTTTTCCTTGGGAGTATGGTGCAGGAGCACCTTAGGTTCAGAGTTGGATGTATTGTCATTTTTTGTTTTTTTTGTAATGGTTTTATGTAATAAGTTCATTTAATACCATTTCATGTGTGTTTGAGTCCATATTAGGTTGCTATGTGAGTTGGAGTGTCAAGTTGCATAAGTTGTCAATTTTGCAAAAATGTTGTCATTGTTGTAAAAGTGCAAAATAAGGGAATATGACGAGTCATCAATTGTAAATGAGGAAGTTGGACAATTGTAATTCAAATGTAAGTTGGAAACCATTGGTACATGTTAAAATGGGCATTGTTGAGGTTGGGACAAGGTTCTAGTGATTGTTTTTGGAGATTGAACAATAATAAAATTTTGTTTTCCTATGTTTTCAAGGCTTTCTTTGTTGTTTCTCAGACTTGTATGGGTTTGTACAACCTAATATTCCACTAATATTTGTTAGATTTCATGATGTATTGACTCTATTTCCTGTTGCACTTTGTTTCATCTGATTTCATCAAATTTTGAGCAAGTTTGAGCACTTTTTCTAAAAACTGCTTGAAACCCTAGTTTAGGGTTGGTTTTGAGCAAATAAGATGAGTTTCTAGCCATTCCACTAGTGAAAAATCTTAAAAATTGATGGAATGGCTTGGAATAGGATA